>CAUZXS010004767.1:7500-172572 GCA_963585895.1 Sepioteuthis lessoniana | reverse complement strand
ACACACTTCTTCTGTTAGTGTTGCTGTGCTTGGATCTCATTGGTCAAAGAAGTCATCAACAACAGATATGACATCATCATATAAACTTTTCAGGTTACCCTCATAGTTGTTTTATTTTTATATAAAATATTAGATATTTTGAATTGAAAACTTAGTTGGCTTATTTATAGGATAAGTAAATAAGAACTGTGAATATCCAAAGAATGAGTGCTCAATTTAATACAAAATATACCTTTTTGTTTAAAAACAAAAAATTTAGAAATAGTATTCCATGGACTACTATTTCTAAATTTCTTTTTTTAAACAAAAAAAATTATATATTTGAAAAACAGGAAATAAATCTGGCAGTATGAAAAAACTCAGTCTTTAGAGGATGCTTTTATTGAATTATTTGCTAACACTAAATGTTTTGGTTTTTAGACCTTCATCTGAGTTATTAAGTGAAACAAAAAAAAAATGAAAAAGTTTTAGAACATTCTATTTCTGTTGGTAGCATTCTGTTTCAAATTTGTGTGATCCATATCCCATCAGTCAGTCTATGTGTTGATATTTATATTATTTAGTTTATATATACTTATTATAAACATTCCATAACATATCTGTCTTTATAGATAACCGGCTTCTTTCTATCTGTTTAATGTAACTTTTTATCTAAGTTTATATAAACAGTGAAGCCAAATTATTTTAAATAAGGGTTTTTGTAACTCTTCAGCACTGATCTGACCAAATGAGACAAAAAAAACAGTCTCTGATAGTATTGTGATTAGAAATGATACTAGAACAACAATTTTCCACTGTTTTATTATATATATAAACTTACATCTTGGAATCCTTAGAATTAAAATTGTGATTAGTTTCTAAATTATGTTAGACCAAACCATTATTTATAAATCTTCTTTGTGCTTGTAGATTCATTTATTAATCCTTTTGGGGAGATTCATCTACATATTTTTTATTACAATCCAGATATGGAATTTCATACACTCTTGCTCTGAATTTAATGTGGGTCTTGTAACTTTATTTTATTAATTAAATTCTTAATTCTCTTTGAAGACTTAATTCCAATTTGGTTTAGGTTTTATTTGATAATGTTTAGGGTTAAATTATTGGGTAAAATGATATATCTATGTAATGAATTATTCTTGAAAAAGTTATTGTTTTGCATTTCTGGAGAACATTTACATTTGTGAATTTTAAAAGCTTTTATTTTGGCATGTTGTATAAAAGATCTAGGATATTGAAGTTGCATGAAGGAATTTTCTATAGAGTCAAATTCATCAATCAAAAATTGGAGAGTGCAAATTTTAAGAGCTCTGAGGTATGATTATGCCACTTTTTATTTTGGTGTTGCAATGTGAGTAAAAATGTATGTGGTCATTTTTGTTAGTGGATTTGCAATGAACTTTAAATTCTTGTTTATTATTTATTATTATTTATTCATTAGTAAAATGTTCAACAGAGGTAAGATATTGTTATCTTCTGGTTCATAAGTAAAATCTATGGTAGATTCAATAAAGACATGTTATGAAATGTTTATGTGTAGATATGAACAAAATACTATAAATATTAATATAGATAGATAGGTATAATATGGATTGTTTTTAAATAAATTTAGGAATGCTAATTACATCACACAAATTTGAAACAGAACACTACCAATAGAAATACAATGTTTTAAAACTTTTTCATCCTTTCTGTTTCATTTGATGATGAAGATCTGAAAACCAAAACGTTTAACGTTGACAAATCAACAAATAAAATCATCCTTTGAAAACCTTGTGTTTTTTCATCTCTTGTAAATTTTCATATATAAACACACATACACATACTATGCTTTGTGCTAAGTTTGGCATAAGGTTACAAATGTGATGTAACCAGTGAAACTTGAATTCATTATTATAGTAATAGTCTGCCAAACTAGCTAACAATTACACCACTGTAAAATTGTTAGACGTGCATATAAATCGATCATACTGAATGATCTCCCTTGTCGACAATTTCAATTATCTCCCTTCTATTAAAATTTTTTTGAAGTTCACATAAAATAATTATTGACACTAATTTTTTTCTTTTTTATCATATCTTGGTTTTAAAATGGTCACTTCTCTCATTTTTTATTTTATACTTTTTTCTTCTTTCCTGAGAATAAACAGAAAGAAGTTGAACAATCAAACACGATGGTTCCACTTATACAATACAAAATAATTCATATTTTAAAAATCCATTAAAGCAAAATGAAATATAATAAAAATGTTGTTTGATCTATTCATGAAAACAAGCACAAATGTGACCCATAAGAATATTGGTGAGCCTTTTTTAAGATGAAAGCCAAGATATTTGAAGCTTGATTCATTGTACCTGGTGGATAAGGCATTAAAAAATCACAGATGGTAACAGCTGGTAAATCTAATTCACTTCTTATCTGAAGTGATTCATCATAATCCAAATAATATTCTGATTTAACAAATTGTATTGAGAGTATTTAATGCTTCAAGGTAATGAGAAGGAAATAAAAGTTGTATGTTAAATCTTAATTGTATACAGATACTATATTTTTATCCTTTTCAGAAATACCTGTATATGCATAATTACATCATTTTCTGTTTTAGTTGATTGGTTTTACCACATATCAACCCATGTTGGGTTATTTTATACCAAAATCAGATAATTATACTCTCCAACTTTATACAGTACAAAAATGTATCTTCACAGTCATTTTAAACTGGTAGACACTTCATTATCTAAAGCAGATCTATTTGATCCATAGATAGATATTACCACTCCAGATCAGAGTGGACTTTGGACTAATGGCAATGAAAAGGTCCTCCACACTCCCTAGATTCACAGCTGGAGCCTCACAAGCAGTGACATTTTAGTCATACACAGGAAGAGTGTTTGGTTTGTTTTATTTGCTTAATAGCAATATCAACTCCTTATGTGTTATTAATGCTGAAATTTGATTCATTTCTAAATGTTTGATTATGAACATAATTATTTTCAATATTCCATTCCACTGCATATTCTTAATACAAAATGGATCTGGGAGTAATGGTCAGAAAGTAATGACTCCACACTCCCTAAAACTTCAGAACTGGACCCTTGTTACTGGATGCAGTTTAGTGTCATCCCCAGGACACCTTTTTTAGGGACATCCTTGACCTTCTACAGGGATCATGACACCATATTATTGGCCCTATGAACAGGATAGTATTTTTTATGGATATTATGCTAGTTATACTAGATTTCATCTAAAAGTATTGAGAATAAAGCTTTAGATTATTTTTAAATTAAAGTGATAGCTTGCGCTTATCTGAGTAACTTATATAAAAAAAGAAAAAGGTACTTGTAGTGTATTAGTTATTGTAATCGGAAATAGACATGCCAACCCAAGTTCAAATCCTAGACGAGACACTTTGCATTTTACATAGTGCTAATACCCTTGGGAAATATATGAATCTGAATATTCTCCCTCCAGCTATAGGTAAATAGTAGGGCAGACTGAGCTCTTAAATCTTGGTGTGGCAACTAATCTAGGAGAATGAAAACTCTGAAATCAGATTTCACTTAAAAATTGACCTTATGTCACATATTGGGGGTGGTTAGATATGGCAGAGTTGTAAAAAGAATAGAATTATAAAGTAATAATTATAAAAGGAAGGGAGAAAAAAATGGTTAGTTGGTCGGTGTCTTATGGTATATCAAGCTTTGTGGATTATTTTATGCCAAATCTTGTTTTCATATATATTTGATTTGTAAGTGAATAGTTTGTAGTTGACTTTATTTTTAAACAAGTTGTTAGAATTTGTTTGTTTACACAGAGTTAAATTGTTTCAATTATTTCTATCAAACATTAATAATTCTATTTGATATTAATAATTTGTTTGCTCATAGTTAAATGATTACAAGTATTTTCATCTAACACTAATGATTCTATTTGATATTAATTAAAAGTATTGTTCTTTAATATTAATAATTCTATTTACTATGTATTCCTCTCTAATACTGAATTGTTATGGCACCATTAAAGAGGTTGTAATGATACACCTTAATTATCAGCCTGACCCCCTGGTAACCTGACCATCAACAAGAAGACAAACACAAAACGCTTGTAGGTACAAAATTTATTGGTTGTCGGAATCCATCTAGCAGTCAGCTCAAAATAGAGATAGAAAGAAAGAAGCTTGTGCCAACAAGGGAGAGACAGAAAGTGTACAGATGAAAGACAAAAGAGAGAAACAGGCAATTTTTGTTATTTTTCTGCTCACCAGCTTGCATGATTTTTCCATAACCACTACCTTCTTCATCTCCTTCCATGTCTCTTTTCATGTCTCTCAGAATCCATCCTTATATATTTATATCCCTAAAAATTATTAATTATGTAATCAATATTCCTAAAGTGACACCTAACTGCCAAGTCACAAATATCAGCTGATTCTAAACAATTGTTTACCTTTGAATATTTTCCATTCCAAGTATTTCCCCTGACATTCTGAATTCTCAAACAAATATTTATTGCTGAATGTTTTACATTCCTAAGTTAGAACTTATAAACAAATGTCTAAATGAAATTTTGCAATTCAGTTTTAAATTCAAAGTTTAAATAAAAACGAAGACTTAACTGTTAAAAAAATAAATTGAAATCCTTAATTATTTTACAATATAAATAATTTACGCACAGCTGTATGATTTCAAATAACTAATAATTATAATCCTTAATAAATGATTGAACAGTTCTATTTAACCCATGAATGGGACCCTAACAGATACTACCACTCCGGGTCTAAGTGGACCTGAGAATAATGAAGAAAAGGGAGAGAAAGAAAAAGAAATAAATAAAGGGTGGAGTTAAAAAAAAGTAAGAGCTGGTTATGATGAAAAAAAGAATAAGGAAAAAATAGAAAGGGAAGGAAAAATGAATAATAATGAGAAAGAAAAGAAAGAAAAAAAGAAAGTGAGAAAGAACAAAACTGAAAAGAAAAACAAGGAAGGAGAAAAGAAGAAAAAACCAATAATAATGAGAAGGTGAAAGAAAGGAAAAGCTAAATGAGAAAGTATATAAAAAGTGGAGGGAAGTAAGTAGAGAAGGGGAGGAAAGTGAGAAAGAATAAGAAAAGTGGAGAGAGAAATGGAGGAAAACCTCATGATGAGAAGGGGAGGAAAGAAAAGGAGAATCGAAAAGAAAGTGGGGGTAGAGAAAAGAAGTCAAAACCAATTATCATGAGAAGAGGAAGGGAAAAAAAAAGAAAAGGAAAGAGAAAAAGGCAAAACTCATAATAACTAAAGAAGAGTAAAAGTAAAAAATTGGTAAAACAAAAAAGAGCAGATACCAAAAAACTTCTCAAAATAATAGAGTGTTTCCCTACAATAAAATATGGCAGACTTTTAGTCTGACTAATGATGTAACTTTGTTTCTATCTGCATGTGTTTGTTTTATTCACAGAGAAATCTTCAAGTCATCCATTTTCTTCTATTTACTAGATGGAAAGCCATACATGAAAATGAATGCCAGTAACTCAATCAGCCCAATTAGCCAATAATGTCCGATTATTA
Organism: Sepioteuthis lessoniana; assembly: GCA_963585895.1. Lineage (NCBI taxonomy): Eukaryota > Metazoa > Mollusca > Cephalopoda > Myopsida > Loliginidae > Sepioteuthis > Sepioteuthis lessoniana. The sequence goes on along the minus strand of CAUZXS010004767.1, from coordinate 167,022 downwards.
TTTCCTTTTGACAGATTTATAACATTATTAAGTGGTCACAGTCAATTCAGGATGGAAACGGAATCAATATTTGATGCCAAATTAAATGCTTAACCAATAGAATTAATTTTACAGTTTAATTTTTATTTATGGCTACTCTGTATTCACTAGATTTCAGTTTCAATTTTAAAAGAAAGCTTCTCATCTGGACAAAATATATAGAAAAACTGATTCTCTTAAAACAAAAAGACATTTACTGACACCAGCCATAAATTGGGTGCTATGCTTGCTGTAATGCAAGCTAGGCTAGATGATCATTGTTCATGAGATTGATTCTCTCTCTCTCTCTCTCTCAGTGCCTCATATTTCTAATCTAGTTGAGAATAGTCGGATTCATACCTTTCTTAGAGTGCTATGGTGAAATGCAAACAAATTTGAATTCAGTTTTTATTCTCCTAGACTGGTTGCCATACAAAAAGAGTCTGTCTGCCCTACTATTTACCCATAGCTGGAAAGAGAATAGTTGGATGCATACCTTTCCTAAAGGTATTAGCACTATGTAAAATGCAAACAGTCTCATCAGGGTTTGAATTCAGTTCATCATGTCCATTCCCTACAATGGTAACCATTACACACAGTTCTATCGAATATGAATAATTTTATATTGCTATTTATTGTTTGCACACAGTTATATAGTTTCAAGTATTTCTATTTAATATAAAAACAATACCTTGTAAAAGTTTGAACAGTTCTATTTGAGCCATAGAAGGGACCCTAACAGGGACTACCACTCCAGGTCTTAACAATTTGATTTAATGCAAGTCATTTGTTTGCACACAGTTTAAATGTCAAACAGTTCTATTTGACCCATTGATAGGACCCTATCAGGTGCTACTACTCCAGGTCAGAGTGGACCCAAGAGTATTGGCAATGAAGGGGTACTCCACATTGCCTAAACTCCAAGACTGGAGCCTCACTATCAGATGCAGTTAATTGTCATACCCCAGGATACTAAATTGAATTACTGTCTAACACTAATAATTCTATTCAGCATTATTCAATCGTTTTCACACAATTAAATGGTCTCAAGTACAGTAAATAATTAAATAGTTTTGTTTGATTCATTGAAGGGACTCTAACAGATACTACCACTCTAGGTCAAAGTGGAACTGAGAGTAATTGTTAGGAAGAGGTACTTTACATTCCTCAATCTCTAAGAATGGAGCCTCGCCATCAGATGTTGTTTAATGTAACACCCTGGATATACTATTATTAGATAGAAAAGATACTTTAAACCATATTGTTGTGTATAAATTATTATTATTATTATTAGATAGGAATACTTAATGTCATATAACTGCACAAACAATTGATTATTATAGTCAAATAAAAAGTACCATTTAAAAAAATGATTGTAATGGAACCTTAAAATTATAAATAATTCTGAAGTAATCAAAGATTTATGAATTAATCAAATTTTGGCATTTAATACTGTCCTATCAGCAGGGCTTGGAATATGCTGACTGTATCCCCTGAAGAGGAGTAAGACTCCTCTCAAAAAGGGATATTCTGGATATGACACTAAACTGCAACTGGTGGTGAGGCTCCAGTTTTCGAGATCTACTGAATGTAGAGTACCTCTTTGTTGCCATTACTCCCAGGTCTAAGACCGCTTAAGAAACGACACAAAACTAAATAGGAACATACATTGAACATGATTCCCTAACCTGTAGACATAAAATAACCCTAGATATGCTGACATGCTATTAAAATCAATCAATTAATCAGCATTAAACCCACCAAACGTTTAAAGAAATAGAAGCAGCACAGCTTTATACTATATTAAAAGAATTGTTTCAGAGATGCTTCAACCAATGGAAAACTCACTGGAATCAGAGCGTTAATTGCTAAGGAGACTATTTTTTTAAATTAATGTTTTATTCATTATCTATTTCTATCTTGGTAAATACAGGATCTGTCTAGATTCTTTTTGAACACACCTCATACTTTAGGTCAGTTTAATGTTACAAGTTACCATTGCTAGATTGTAGTACAAGACAATAGCATTGTGGATAAAAGTATTGTTTAAAATGTGTCTAGTTATCGGGCAGTTGTGAGTTCAATTCTTGAGTCAGGTAGTGTGGAAAGTTATATACTTTACTCAGTGGAAGAGATGAACAGGCAACATCTCAACGATGAATTTAACCAGGAAAGATTGATTGATTGGTTGATTGATTTTAATAGCAGTTCGATCTGTCTAAGACTACTTTGTTATTTTATTTAAATCCTGAACTAGTCTGTTTGCATTTCACATAGGGCTAACACCCTTGGGAAAGGTATCAATCCAACTCTCTCGAGCTATGGGTAAATAGTAGAGCAGACTGGGCTCTTTAACGTTATTATGGCAACTTGTCTAGGAGAAGGAAAACTCTGAATTCAAAACCAGATTTAGACTGATAAAAAGTTAAACAAATGCTACAAAATCTAAAAAGTCAAAGTGTATTATACACAATCTTTTTTTTTTTTTTTTTTCAAGATTTTTATGACCCAAAGTTAGAAGTGTGTGTTATATACTAGTTTTATACACAAATAATTATGGTATTTGTATACAAATAAATGAAGTGGGTAAAGACAGGCCATGAAATTAATAGGATATTTTTTTTAATTTTAATGAAAATTTTCAATAATACTTCAAACATTCAAAGTTTAGTACCAGTACATATACAGTGAGGCCCATAAATAAGTACACCCCTCATATTTCATAAAAAGTTAATTTTCTTCTAAACTAGGTCAGTGGCTATATATAATTTTCATTTGCAGACCACATTGAAACTTCTTGAAAATATCACAGAACAAACTTAACTTATATAGCCAAAATTTAAGGAATATTCTTGGTATTGGTTGGTATTTTTTCAATTTAATTTTTTTATTTGCATAATGTTAAGAATAATATACTGTAGAAAATAATTTACATAAAAAGACACACTATAAATTTCAACCAAACTAAAGCAAAGTTTGAATGTTTTACTTGTTTTGTAAAATAGTTGCTTTAGATTTACCTATTTTTAAAATTGTTATTGTAAATGTTACTATTATCCTATTCTAATATAATGTGTTGAGTGGTTCAAATGAAAGTATCAAAATTCAAATTTAAAGTTATTTAATTTAAAAATAAGATAATTATAAAAACTACAATTATAACATGCAATTTTTTTTAAATGATTAAAATCCAAATTACAATACATAATAACTGGCAATCCTCCAGACTTTGGGAAGCTCCAAAGTCCAAAAAGATTTGATTTGACACAATCATTTGATATTTAATCTTACTATTGACTATATATGAATTGGAATTATAGAGTAATATTAATTTTGAATAAGAGTAATATTCATTTTCTTTTTCATTCTATGAAGGAAGATGTTGAGCATATATCTTTGAATTTCAAAAACTTTGTGCAGGTCACACAGACCCAGCTTACCAGCTGAATGTGTCCCAAGAGCCATAGTTTGCCCAACCCTGTTCTAAACCAAAGACACCAGGATTTTATTATTTCTAGAGGAACATCATACAATCAAAATAGCATTTCTCTGTAGGGATGTTGTGGCTAAAATTTTGAGATTTCAACCATTTTTCAAAAATGAGGCTGTCTTGTTATTTTGAAGAAAAAAAGAAAAGAAATTTTTTGAGAAGTTAGTATATATTTGTAGAGCAAGCCATTGTCAACGAAAAAGTGAGAATGAACTACCCAAGGTCCTAAGAAGAAGAAGAAGAAGGAAATAGTAGTTCTAACCTTTCAAGGCTTAAAAGAGGAGGAAGAAGAAAACAAGACAAATTGACCAAGCAAAGTGCCTTGCTGTATGTATCTATATGTAAAAAAAAGTTGTAATTTCTCAGTAAATCTTTTGGTTTTTTTTGCCTTTTTGCCCATTGTTACAATATCACATATGAATTTATATGCATTAGCAACTTTCCCTTTTTATTTGCTGTTAGCCTTTGTACGATACTTTTCTTATTAGCTACATTTTAGACAATAAGGAACAATGATTTCTCTTTTTCAGAACAGTAAAGGGCAGACATATGTCTTTTAGAATTTTAAAAATTTTTAGAATTTTAAAAACCGTTGAATATTCATTATATATATTTATCTAATTTCATTTTGTGTTACTGAGTTTCAATGCTGTAGAGTTTGGTAATAGATGTCATGTTATAATATTTGTCTTGATTGTAAGATAAAATTCTGTTATCTTTGTTGTGGAAGAAAATTAACTTATTATTCCAAAAATGCTAGAAGTGTACTTATTCATGGGCAATGCTGCAATACCTAATATTACCCATTTTGATTGTATAATGTTTCACTAGAAAAAAATAAAAATCTGTTAATTTTGTTGTGGAAGAAAATTCAGTTTTTATAGAAAATTGTTTGAGGTGTACTTATTCATAAACAATAGTGTATGTGTGTATATATATATATAAGAAGACATAAGCATGAATATATTTTTCTAAAAAGAAAGGGAAACTAAAATTTCAGGTTATACAATTTGCTTTATTCAAATGACTTAATTGAAGATTTCAGATGCATTTAGAGGACCTGAAAACAGTATTGTTCTGTCTTGGAAAATGTCTTTCTGTTGACAGCTGAAAACTCATATATTTGTATTCCTAAAAATTAATCTTTTCTCATCTTTAAAAGAGTCCAGGTGACAGTAGTCATTCCCCCAAAGACCTAACATTCCATAACTCTCAACCTTATCAGGTTATAGTGAGTTATCTATGAATATCAACCATTTGGATTGGAAGTCTGTCAGCCTGAGTCTTTCCAACTATTTCCAGATCTGTGAGTGCTTCTTTTCACTTTGGTTTAGCATCTGACATTTACTCTCATCAGCAGATAAGATGATTTGAAAAATAATAGAGAAGAAGAGATAACAAAATAGTTATGGTATATATTTGCTCAAGAAAGTTCACTTCTGCACAAAGTCATGTTCATGGAGTGCACAGTGAGGAACAAACTTACTTGTGTCATCCAAACTAAGATAATTGCTGAACAACTGCTGCTCAAAGAGTCACATGTATTTGTTAGATAGATAAATATGAATGGATTAAGATTGATATGTAATGGCAGACTGAGATAGATATAGATAGATTAAGATAGATATAGAGGAACAGACTAAGATAGATTGATAGATATGAAAAGATTAAGATAGATATACAGGGACAAACCAAGATATATAAATAGATAGATATGAATGGATTCCAAAAGATGGCTAATTATAAACAGACTATTGTCTTATGTATTTGTTAGATAACTCCAACTTTGATGCAAGGCCATAGAACCCCTTGTAAAAACCAAACTTACTAGTTATGGCTTGCAAGTCTAGCAAACTATCAAGAAATTTGAGAAATGATATATAAAGTGTCTGGAACAATATAATGAATATGTGGAATATATCTACAGAGTGTAACAAAAATAATTCTTACATTTTTAACTGTCCCCTGTGTGGTGCAAGTGAACTTCAGCAAGTGGTAATGGTAGCTCCATCTAGCTAATGTCAGTTACAACTATGGTTTGGACTGGTGTTCACTATGTGTTTGCTGTTGAAACATTTTTAAGACATGAATTTTTAATTGCTTCGCACTGAGTTTTTCCTGCTCATTTTGAGTTAAGTTAGAATGGTCCTGTTCTTGATAGAAAATTGATACTTTTATGGGTTGAAAATTCTATGAAACTAAGCAATTAAAGAATAATGCATATTATTGAGGAATAAAATTTGTGTTACATAGTGATATCGAAGGCATAAAAGCAAAATCTGAAGGGAATAATGGCCATTTTCTATACTTTTACAACATAAACAAAAAAGAAATAACATCTACTCTCTAGAGAAAGACTCCCAAAGTATTACATCCATCCCATCTATGAGCAAGTTTGGTCTCTAAAATCCTATGTTGTCTTTTCTTTTTCTTTGTCCTTATGAGTCTGCCAGCTCTAGGGTTCATGTACTGTGATATGCATCTGTAGAGTGCAACAGCATAGTGTCAAACATCACAGCACAGCAAAATATGCACAAGCAGCAGGCTCGGCAGTTACATCATAAAAAGTTGAAAAATCAAAAAGACTGCTCCAGGCTTGAACAGAGATCTTTCATCAAAGTTTTGGTAGCTGAGAAGTGCAAACCACATGAAATTTATTGAAGAATACATGATATGTATCAAGAAACATGTTTTAGTCAAAAAATATTTGCAAATGGGCAAAACATGGGTTTGCCACTATGAGCCTGAGTTGAAAAGACTGTCTATGGGGTGGAAACACACTGACTCTTTGGTAAAGAAAAAATTCCGGGCACAGCAGTCAGTAAAGAAGGTCATGCTGACAATCTTCTGAAAAATGAAAGGTCCTTTCATCACTATTGATTTTCTTGAATAAAGTTTATCTGTAAACAGTATTTCCTATTGCCAACTTCTTAGGCAAAATTCACCTTATTTAATGAATGACTCTTGTATATATTTACATATATATATATATATATATATATATATATATATATACACGCATATATATAGAGAGAGAGAAAGTCAGAGACAAACAGAAAAACACACACACACACACACGTACGCACACTCCAGTATTAATATTCAATGAAGTTCACTGACAATGGTTGCATTTATATCAGCAGGAAATTTACATTGAATTCTTGCAAATGCTCTGTGGTCTTCCAAGTAAAATGTTTCAATTTCATAAGTCAATCTGTGACTCAGACAAGAAAATCAAAGTGACACAATGTGATAAGAGTTGTGCAGCATGAGCTGGAGGGTGAGTGATATATTTATACTTGAGGGAACATTGGGCAGGGGTAGAACTTGAAGGTCTTTTTCTTTTTCTCTCTCTCTCTCTCTCTCTGAACAGCAGGATAGGACATGTCACACATCCTGCAAATGGTTTACATCTCCATTCTTTGCCAATGCATTTGTTGGTCGGTTATGGATTGACAGACTTTTGCTTATCATCACTGTTGACTCGTCTTGCACCGGAGATATTGATTCTCTGATCAAATGACCTGATGTATTCCAAAATTCCATCTGTAACCTGTGTCATGTAGTGATGCAGGTGAACAACTGATTCAAAATCTTCGATCTGATGCTTAAAACAAGAAGAAAGAGATGAAGAAGAAAAAAGAAGGAAAGAGAAGAGGAAAGGAAAGGAAAGGAAATTAAAATGATAAACTGAAAAGGAAAAGAGAAAGAGTAAGGAAGAGAAAGAGACAGAAGGAAAAAGAAAGAAAGAGAAGAGGAAAAGGGGAAAGAGATAGGATTTGAGAAAGTGTAAAGAGATGGGGAAAAGAAGGGAGAGAGAGGAAAGAGAGACTGAAAGAAAAAGAAGGTAGTAAAAGAGAGAAGTGGGAGAAAAGGAGAAACAGAAAAAAGGGAGAGGAAGATGGAGAAGAAACAAAAGAGAAAAAAGAAAAGAAGGGGATAGAGGAGAGAAAAAGAAAGGAAAGAAACAAGATGGAATAAAGAAGGTGAAAAAGAGGAAAGAAGAAAAAGGAGAAGAAAAGAGAATTTTTTTATAAATTGTGAGGAACATAGAATTAAACGAGGTGACTATCCATGGAAAGAGCAAGGTACTATACATTTGTGTCACCAGAGAGGTTACTAGAACAAAAGTCAGAATGTCTTAGGGACTCTACTACCTAATTTTTGTTACTCCAATGCAACAAGTTATCCTGCCATATGTTGGTAGAGCATTTGAATTCAGAGTTTTCCTTCTCTTAGATTGTGTGACTCAGCAGAGGAAATTTATTGACTAAGGTGGATTTTAGAAGAATGAACTCAGTATATTGTAAAAAGTGAAAATTAACAGAAATGAATTTGGAAGGAATAAATCAGGAATATGTTGTTTTGATGAGAAAGAAAACAACAAAAAAATATGCATATATTGAAAAAGGATAAAAGAATTGTTATTTTGATTGTCCCAGTGAATCAGAAACTCCAACAGGAATTGTTTTGTCTACAATCCAGAGCAAGCAAAGTTGACCAGGTATTTGGCCTAACAAGGTCAGGACTTTTATCATTAAGGGTTTTCAGACTATTGTCTTCATCTTTATTATTATTTCCACAACGTTTCAGCTGATAAGTCCTCCGGCCTTCTTTAGGTGTTTGTCAAACTTGGGAACCTACACAGAACTTCAAACTTGGGAACCTACACAGAACTTCAAACTACATCCTTTAATGAATCCACAGAGGTCCCCTGTTCTGATTCCATTAGCTATAACTGGACACATAGCGTAACAGTTATAGGCATTGGTTCCCTAAAGCTTCTAAGGAGTCAATCTTCTGGAGGTTGCAGGTTCAATCCTGACTGCAGGTGAGTAACAATACAGAAATACTTAACACTTGTACCTGGTTAATGCTAATATGGTTCCCAAGTTCGACAAACACCTGAAGAAGGCCAGAGGACATATCAGCCGAAACATTGTGAAAATAACAATAAAGACAATAGTCCAAAAAACCCTTAATGATAAAAATCATCAAGCTTCGTCTCAGAAATTCAGACAACTAAGGTCAGGACTTGTCAGTCAGCAGCCTGAGAATGAAAGATTTGGGGACAACATTTTTTTTAAATTCAAGTATGGAAAATTTTGGTTCAATTTTTTTACCGTTATAAATGAATGATTTCTGACGTCATGGGAACATCAAATTGCAATAATTCCAAATTTGGAGAGGACCATCGCTGTTAGGTAAAAGTGAGCGTAGAGCAGATGTGGAGGGCACAACAAAATTCATTCAGTACAAATTGTTTTATCAGATGGCAAACAATTTTAATGGAAAATACAGCTTAATTTATATGAATTATATATATATATATATATATATATATATATATAAGAGGTACATCTATATCATCATCATCAAATTGTTCCCTGACTTCCTTTCACCATCCAACCCTATCATCCATCACTCTTGGCAGTTTCTCTAGACTGCATCTAGTGTCTATCTACATGCAGCTGATATATGTAAGTTGTTACTGCCTTTGATGTAATGGTTACCATTTTAGGAAGTAGACACGGTGACATGAGTTCAGATTCTGGACAAAGCTGTTTGTTTTCACATAGCACTAATATCCTTGGGAAAGATATGAATCCAACTACTCTCCCTCCAGCTATGGGAAAATAGTAGGGCAGACTGAGCTCTTTAACCTTGGTATGATAACTGGTCTAAAGGAAGAAAACTCTGAATTCAAACCTGCTAAACTCTGCTTAAATATTGACATTGTGTTGTACCCTGTGTGCAGGGGTTACTAAATACATGCTGGTTAGCTAACCCTGGCACACCCATGAATAAGAGAATGTTATTTATATATATATATATATATATACACACACACACTGCATTTGACTGCTTATGGGACATAATTCATTTAAAAATAAATAAATGCACTTAAACTACTAATGTCAGGTGAAAGGTCTTCATTTGACATTCACAGCCCTTTCCCACAATTAGATCATTTTTTAAAGTTTCATATGTATTCAGTTTACATAAGTGGGACTGTTTAATTTAAAGGACCATTACAGTACTAGAACACCACAAGCCAGTAACCCAAAGTTAATCCTTGACCTTGATGCAGAATGATTTTCAAGGACATTTTTTGGAAAAAATGTGCGTTCTAAGCTGTCAAATACAATATATAAAGGAACAAACAAATTGTTTAAAAATGTTTTTCCCCAATCAAGAAAGTGCTCGAATGCTGACTAGCAGAGCAGGATAGATACATGAAACTTTTAATCAAGAAACTTACATAAAGCGGTGAGATATTAGTTTCTTTTAGGTGATTAATTTTTCATAACTGTAATAAGTCAAATGAAATTGCAGCTGAAATTCATGAATTCAACTGAATTTAAAAATTCCTGCAAACAAAACTGCTTTTTCATAAGACTATCATGTTGCCTTCATAAAACTGAATTATCTCCCCCTGCACCAATGTAGTTCTTTGGTAAAGTTTTGTGCAGCCTCCTAACATCCAAAGGATGATATATATCTGAATATTTACACATGCCTTGCTGCTAGCAAAACTCTCATCTCAATAGTTTATTCAACACTGCAGTAAATGAAACCAAATCTTCCTGCTCCTCATCGTTGCTGCAGGGGAGGGGAGATTGTCTGCCAGGGTAGATGTGTTATCACTGGCAGACGAAGGCCAATGATACCTAAAACTCACCACTAAAAAGTGAGGATCAAAGTATTTTAAGGGAGTGGTGATACCTTGCCTTAATTGGTATCATGCTCTCTTGCAGGGTTTAGGGGTTCTAATCCTTGGCTGGATGATCTGATGTCTGCAGTAACTATCATAATCTAAGCCGACACATGCAAGTACTTATCAAAACTCACTATTGTACATTCACATACATATATATATAAGAATATTCAGTATTTATTAGTTTTTTTAGTCATTTTACTCACGTTTCATTTATAATGAAGCTAACATGTGTAGGGGAGAAAACAGTTTATTTTGGGTTTTATCATGCTCTGCTGCTCAGTATTTGAGCACTCTCTTGATTTAAGACAAATGTTTTTATAATGATTTGTTCATCCATCACACACACATAAACACACTCACACACATATAAAAAGTTAGCGACCTTAGTCAGGGGTGACCCGAAGGCTCCCTTTTCAATAGCTACTACACCAAGGTGTAGAGAAGAGCGCTACTCCATTGCCTGGATTGCTCCACTTTACCCTTGATCTGTACCTTATAATGCTGAGTGTTAAGCAAAGTGGCACTAAGTACCATTTTTTGAGTCTTTGGTATGACTCGACCTGGGATTGAACCACAGTCTTCTAGGCCATTGGTGAACACTCTACTCATTAGGCCTATATATATATATATATATATATATATATATATATATATATATATATATATATATATATATAATTGAAAATAACAGACAAGGATTTAATGTTAAGCTTTTTATCCAGTTTTTCTTGTTGAAGAACAGGATTTTGAATCTGTGGTTGTTGGCAATTTAAAAACTGTTAAAAGTTTCTGTTAGTATAATCCAAGCACAGGTACTTTCAACCATCTTTGGTCATTGTCAAGGCCATGAGTGCTCCTGTGTTGTGAAGTGCAGGATTTATTTTGCGTAAGGAATTTTTTGAGTGGGTGTGTTCATAGTACCCATTTCCAGACTATTCTAATAGAGACTTTATACAGTGTTTAAACTGCATACAACCACAGTTGTGACATCTTATTCACCAACAAGAAAAGCTGAATGAAAAATTAAACATTAAATCTTTCTCTGTTATTTTCAATAAAATACACCAAAAAGAGAATCAGCTGTCTAAATACACATTATATGAACAAATTATTATAAAAATGTTTTTCTTAAATCAAGAAAATTCTCAAATACTGGCTATATTAAAACCTAAAATAAAATGTTATCCATCCTCCTAATGTTTATAACTAAACATTTTATGCATTTGTAAAAATACAATCATCAGATGAAAGATGTGAGTAAAATGGATGAAGAACTCATAGTATTCTTCGCACAATGCAAAAAATGACTACATTGCATAGGCGCAGAAGATTAGTTGGGTTTGGTGTGTCAGTTCTTAACTTGCACCACATCTATCTATCTATCTATCTATCTATCTATCTATCTATCTCTGCCTATTCTTATATGCCTATCTATCTATCTCAGTCTGTTCCTGTATATCTTAATCCATTCATATCAATTTATTTATCTAAATCCATTCATATCTATCCATCTACCTATCTCAGACTATTCTTATCTCTCTATGTATCTCAATGTCTACCTACCTATCCATCTTGGTCTATTTTTTCTTTCTTTCTCTCTCTCTTTCTATTTATCAATCTCATGAAACTTTTACTAATAAAGCTGACATAAGGAGGTGAGATAACTATATATATATATATATATATATATATATATATATATATATATATATATATATATACAGTTATTTACAAAGGTTTACATAGTTGTGGCACAAAGCCACATGTATGGGGTACCCAGTTAGACTCACAATATATATATATATATATATATATATATATATATATATATATATATATATATATATAGTGAGTCTCACCAACAAAGTTATATATGTGTGCAGATATCGATCAAGGTATTTATGGGAAGTGGTGAGTTGAATTTAAATTTTCTTAAGTGAGTAGCAAGAAAGTTGAAGCATTTTTTGATGGGTATATTTGTGTAGAGGGAAGTTAACTTGGATGTCCGTCATTGAACACCACCCTAAAATCCCCACATTATATGGCCAACCCAAAATCCACAAACTGAACACCCCCTACAACCCATTATTTCTAGCATCAGTAATGCCACCCACAAAATAGCTCATGCCACAGCTAAAATATTAACCCCCCCCCAACCTGGCACAATCAGCCCCTTACATGTTATAAACTCCAGAGATTTACTTAATAAAATCAATAAAACTTTGATAAACAAAACAAAACTATGAACAGCTTAGATATAACTTCTCTCTACACAAATTTATCCATCAAAAAATGCCTTAACTCTCTTATTACTTACTTTAAAAAGATTAAATTCAACTCACCACATATATATATATATATATATATATATATATATATATATATATATATATATATATATATTGAGCATTTGGGTGACATGCCATTGTTGGGTTATTTTATGCCAAAGTTAGTTTAACATTCAAGGTCTCCAATTATATGCAGAACAAAAATGTATCTTCACTATCCTTTTAAACAGGTGAATACTTCACACAATATCTTAAGAGCCAGTGTATTAATGTAGTTCAAAATCATTTTAAACATTACCTCAAACAGATCTACTTGACCCACAAATAGGACCCTTACAAGTACTTCCACTCCAGGTTATAGTGGACCAATGCATATAGTCAATAAAGGAGTTGCTCCACACTCTTGCCAAATCCATGTCTGGAGCCTTACCACCAGATACAGATTCCTTGTTTGATGGTACATCAACCTTCATGGATTATCAAATGCCAAATCTATCTTTGTAGAAGCACAGTAAAAGTACTATTTTACCTCGAGCTGGAAGGGGTAAGGAGATTCATGCCTTTCCCAAGAGTATTAGTCTGAAAGTGAATGTAATAGCATTCAAAATTGCTTACTATTATGTTGCAGTCCAGTACATTAGCCACCACACTACATGGACATTCTCTTCCATCTACATTTGGATATATTCATTGGTATGAGTCTGTATATCTAAACTCAGGTATGTAAGTAATTTTAATTACTGGAAATTAATTTCTTTTGAGGTTTAAAAGGGTGAAGTGAGGTTCTTCCTTTCAGAAAACAATCTCTAATATGAAAGACTTGACATTTCTTGCATTATATCAATTACATCACAAAATCATTAAGAGTTTTAAAGGAAAGTGAAAAGAGAAAGAGAGTAAAAAGAGGATGACATGGAGAAAAACAGAGTGGGTTTTAAGAAGAGAGAGACAGAGAGAGAGAGAGGTGACCTAGAGAAAAAAAGAAAGAAAAAGAGGGGTGTTTCAGTAGAAAGAGAAAGAGCAAAAAGAGGGTGACCTGAAGGAAAAGGGAGAGGATTTTAAGGAGAGAGAGAGAGAGAGAGTAAATAGAAAAGGAAAGGAAAGAGGAGGGAAAGAGAGTGAGAAAAGCCAAGGAACATTGAACAGAGAGAGAGAGAGTAGTGAAAATAAAGGATAAAAAAGAGGAAAAAGAACAAGAAAAAGTGTAAAAGGAAGAGAATGTAAGTGAGAGAGAGAAAGACATTGAATGGAAGAGAGAGGATATAAGATTGAGAGAAATAGATGAGATGCTTTGAAAGAGAGAGGAAGATAGAATATAAGGTTGAGAGAAAGATACTGAATGAAAGAGAGATCATGAAAGTCAGAAAAAATAATAGAGAGGTGTTAGAGATACAAAGGATTTGGGAAAGGAAAAAAGAAAGAAAAAGAAGGCAAGTTAAGAAAAAGAGAGAGAGAAAGTAATAAAGGTGAAGAAGTGTTTGAAAGAGTTTGAATAATAGTGAAAGAAACAAGGAATAAACATGGGAAGTCAAACTACATGAAAGAGTGAGAGTTAAGAAGAGAGAGAGAGAGAGCAATTTGATCCACTCGACATAAGGAATCTTAATCTGATATTAAAATTAAAGTCTTGTTTGAAGAGAAGCCTCTAGCTACAGAACTGTATATGGCAATAACTTGTCTCAGGTGTTTTGTTTTTATTAAAGAGCTCCCAAATACAAATAGTGCTTGTGGTGTAATGGTTACCATTATAGGAAATGGACACAGTGACCCAAGTTCAAATCCTGGATGAGGCTGTTTGCATTTCACATTGCGCTAATACTCCTCTGAAAGGTATGAATCCAACAATTCTCCCTCCAGCTATGGATAAATAGTAGGGCAGATTGGGCTCTTTAACCTTGGCATGGCACACCTGTTTCAGAGGAAAGCTCTGAATTCAAATCTGTTAAACTCTGCTTTAGAAAATTGATGCTGTGTGGAAGGGTTGTTAGATACATAAATACAAATAATCTATAGAATTGAGTAATGGACATTTATGCACGTTATTTTACTCATCCCATATTATTTACAAAACTTTATTCAACATTTTGTTGACATCTCACAGAAACTAATTATGATACAGACTATGCAGATGATCTAACACTTCTTGCAAATGTACCAGCTCAAAGCAAATCTCAACACATTATTGGAATCTTCTCTAAGTTGTCTCCATAATATCAGTTCTGCTTTTTCTAATTTTCTATCTTTTCTAAAGATACAACCATTTTTTTAATCTTCTGTGGGATATTCCAAGAATGTGTTGACAGGGATGGTGAAAATGTGGAGACTTTTTGAAATTATATCACAAAGGTGCTCCCGTAAATGTGTTAACATATTTTTTTAATCACCTTGTATTTTCTTATGATGTTTCAGCTGTATAGTCTATGACCTTATAATAAGGTTTTTTTTTGTTTTATTTGAGGATTACAATTTATTGTATCCTTGAGCCGGTTGGTCTCTACATTTACATATTTTTGACTGATTGATTGATTTTAACAGAATGTCTACTCATGTGGGGGTTATTTTATACGTAGAAGTTAGAGAATTGTGTACATTGTATATTTACATTTACATTTTTTTAGTTGTTTCTTAAGAGTGTTTTGTACACAGTTATATGATATAACGTATTCCTATCTAATACAATTAATTTGGTTTCAAGTATTTCTATCTAATACAAATAATTCATACACTATTATATGGTTATACATGACTTTTCCTATTTGATAGTAATCATTTCTTAGCACAGAGTTATATGGTTTCAAGTAACCAATAATAATAATTCTTAGTAAACAATTCAAGAAACTGATCTTGATACAAATAATTTTGATACAGTTACATGGTATCAAGTATCTTTATCTAATAATTTTCAGATGTATTTGACACATAGATGGGACCCTAACAGGTACTATTATTCCTGGGTCAGAGTAGATGAAGAAGTAATGATAATTAAGGAGTACTCCACACTACTCTTGGCTTCAGAACACGAGCCTCACCACAAGATACAGTTTAGTGTCATATCCATGTTTGAAGATTTGTCCTTGTAACTAGTGGGATGGTCAGTCTGTAGTCGGCTTCAAAGTATGTTCTTGCTTCCCCCTCAAGATTGTTAGCTTATCTAAGTTTCTCTTTGAGTTGGTTGTTGCACATGTTGTTAATAGTAGCTACTACTATACACTGACCATCTAGGGTTTGAGCAAGAAAGCAGTCGGGTAGGGTGCTATGCCAGACCCTGACAATAAGCATTTATAGAGGAGTTTAGTGAGGGGTTCATATGACTTCTGCAAGTGCTCTGATTGAGCACTTTTTTCGGACCACTCCATGTGAGGCTGTTAAATTCCAATATTTGAAATGATCATCAAAACTTGGGTTCTAGTAATTATTTCTACCTTCTACTATAAGAGATTTTCCTTTCCTTTCTCCTCCTTTCAGGGTATTATAAAAATATTCAAAAAAAGGGAAAGATAAATCATGAATATTCATGTTGGAAAGTCAGAGATTGTTTGACATTGTATTTATATTGTAAATCAGTCTTGCCCTTGTCTAAAAACTGTTAAGACTGTTACAAGAAGTATTACACACACACACACACACACACACACACACACACATATATAGTTTGCTACATTTATAAAGAGTGCTCTATATTAATGATAAAGTATATGTATCTAAGGATAGCATAGACACAGTTTCACCAAGAGCTACTGACTGTGTGCATGCGTGTGTGTGTGTTTATATGTACATATATATATATATATATATATCTCACTATCATCATTATCAAAGCATGCTGATAGCATGGATTCTCTTGACTCTCTCTCACTATCTGTCTCTATCAGTCATTGCTCTTGGTAAGTTCTCTGGATGACACCCAGTGTTCACACAGATCTGATGAATGGTAGTTTTTTTGCTGGTCAACACCAGTGTGTCTATAGGGGAACATCACTTATGAGTTTGTCCTTATTTCTTTAGCAGTGCTCAGCATGTCTTTCTCATCTTACTTGGATGGTTTTACTCTATATAATACAAGATCAAAACAATTAATTCACTAAATTCATATTTTTCTGGTCTTTTCATTGTGTGCGTTTTTAGTTGTTTATTCCTGCATATACTAACCCCAAATGAAAAATGCTATGAACCCTCATTCCACAAAACCACTTCAGAACCTATCCAAGACAAAGTAGTCATACCTCTTTTACCGCAACCTTCCAGTGCTTCCTACTATCAACTCAAACCATTCGTACCCTTCAAATTTTTCTATGTTAAAACTTTTACCAAGGGTCAATAAATGTTCATATTGAATTTGGTAACTCTACTATTAAGGAGACCTGTCGGCAGAATGCTTAGAATATGTTGACTGTATTCCCTCCAAAAAGCTAAGACCCCACTTCCTGAGTGCGACACTGAACTGTATCTAGTGGTAAAGATCGAGTTCTGTAGCCCTGGGAATTGTGGAGTATCTCTTCATTGCCATTACTCCCAGATTTACTTTGAGCCAGAGTGGTAGTACTTGTTAGGATCCTATCAATGCATGAGTAGATCTATTTAATAGATCAAATAAATCTGTTTAAAATTGTTTGTGTTTGATAGGAATACTTGATACTATATATAAATTATTGTGTAAATTATTTTCATTAAGTATAGTTACTTGAAGCTAAGGTTATTTACTAAGGGTTGTTATTAGTTACTTGAAACTATATAACTGAATGCAAATAAATGACTATTATTAAATAGAAATAATTAATAGATACCATAAAATTATTAGTATTACATAGAAATACTTGAAACCAATCAATTGTGTGCAGATTTTTCAAATTAGATACGAATACTTGATATCATATAACTATATGCAAAAATACTTCAGAAACTAAACTGACAAAACTAAACAAAATATGTAAATATAAATGTACAATGTACACAATTCTCTAACCTCTAAACATAAAATAATCCCAGATGGGATGACTTGACATCAAAATCAATCAATCAATAAATCAATTAACTATTCAGTTATTTACAGAGGACAAACAAATAAACGATTTCCTGTTATTGATATAGATTACTAAACCCTGCCCTTCTATTACTTACAAATAATCCTAATATGACAATCTGGGAGTTGTGATGAAAAGCAAGCTAAATTGATAGGAAAGAAATACTGCTAAAAAATTAATTTAAAGAAAAATTTGTATGTTCTTCAGAAAAGCAATAAACCAAGATGTAGCTTTGGTCACTTGAAAAATTACAGGTAGGAATGCATCAAATCTTTCTCACTAACTTGTTACTAGTATACAGAATCATTTGGCAAATGGCAGACCAGCAGGTAATCCCTCAGAGAAAAACGTCTGCCATAGGAATCTAATCTCTCCATGCAATCCATAACATATTGTTGAAGTAAGCCGATATCTTTTTTTTTCAAACACTGAGCTGGTAGTACATGCAGATATATTTCTGTAGATCACATTGTCAGTAATATTAGAATTTGGAGCGGGGGTACTTTTTTCAGATTTCTAATAATTTTTTTATTATATTACTTTATTACTTACTTTGTATTATATTGAACTAGCTGAAGTACCAATCTACATCAGAGAAGATGAAAAGAGTTGGTTTGCAGTTGGCTATAATGACTGTAAAACAATTCCTTAATGGTGATAGTGAGAGGGTTAATGTTATTTCTATCAGTCATTACAAAACTGTTGGATATAGGAAGTGCATTCAAAAAGTACTGAGATTGAAGCTGTATTTACCAAGACAGAAATGAACAAGGAATGAAACATTCATTTTCCTTAAAATACAAGTTGTGTTGAAAAAGTATCGAGACTAAAGCTATGTTTACCAAGACTCAAATGGACAATGAATGAAACATTTATTTTTTTCAAAATATGAGGTTTCTTGAAAAAGTATCAAGACTGAAGCTGTATTTACCAAGGTACAAATGAATAATGAATGAAATGTTAATTTTCTTCAAAATACTAGCTGTATTGTAAAATAGTCTAGACTGAAGCTGCATTTACCAAGACAGAAATGAACAAAGACTGAAACACTAATTTTCTTCAAAATACCAGGTGTGTTGAAAAAGTACAGAGACTGAAGCTATATTTACCGAGATAGAAATAAACAATGAATGAAACATTCATTTTCTTTAAAATACCTGGTGTGTTCAAAAAGTATAGAGATTGAAGCTGTATTAACCAAGACAAATAATCATGAATGAAACATTCATTTATCTTTAAAATATGAAGTGTGTTCAAAAAGTAGCAAAACTGAAACTGTGGGAAATGCATGAATCTATCTCTACAGCAATAGGTGCATAATTTTATATATCTAACTCTTACTTGGCTGATCTGTGTTATATGGCCCTTAGGCAGCACCCATCACTTCACTTATTCTCTGGTCAGTTGCCTCATGTCACTCTGGTATCACCATTTTTTTTCGTGTTTGTTGTCTTCTGTTTATCATCTCCTGTTGTTCTAAATTCTACTCTGCTAGGATGGGAAATGACAATGTGATCACAATTTTATGTGCACATATTACTTTGACTTCTTAGCAACCAAAATTTCATCACCCATCCAGTTAAATGGAGAATCAATGAGCAAGGTGGAACATTCAACTGCTTGATTTTAGTATTTATCACTAACTTATTTAAAACTCTAGAAGAGTTTTGGTCACCTAATTGAAAGCATCCAATAAGAGCTGGGGTCTCAAGTTCAATGACTGTCAATCATACTTCTGTATTTTTCCATGTGTTTACTACCTCAGGACTTAATGTGAATACTACACTACATGTCAATAATAGGTTTCACCAATCAGTTATATAACATGGGTAAATATTAAAGCAGGCTTGGTTCTTTAGCCCTGTTTAGGCAACCAATCTAGGAGAAGGAAAACTCAAAATTCAAACCAGCTTTACTTCTCTTAAAGATTTACCTTGTGTCACAGATTTACCCTGTGCCTGTGGCAGAGTAGTTGGGTAAACGTGTAAATGAATTTGTCTTTCCTTCTATTGTGTTTAGTGTTAGTATATTATGGATATGATGATACTAATATTGGTCTTTGGCATGTGGTGACTTGACTAAATATCTTAGTACCAACTACACCAATAAATGTTTAAATTAGTAAGTCTCTTAAGTGTTACTCACTTAAATTAACTCTTAATATCATGATCCGCGTCATTCCGAGTTCATATACACTGCTTATATACTGCATCACCAGATGAAGACACAGAATACTTCGACATTGTAGCAGGAGTACTACAAGGAGACACGCTAGCTCCATACCTCTTTATCATTTGTCTAGACTATGTACTTAGAACATCGATTGATAAAATCAGAGAGAACGGCTTCGAGCTGACAAAGTAAAGAAGCAGAAGGTACCCCGCAAAAACAATTACCAATGCCGACTACGCCGATGACATAGCGATACTGGCAAATACACCCAACCAAGCCAAAACACTACTGCATAGTTTGGAATGAGCAGCCGCAGGCATAGGCCTCTATGTCAATGCACACAAAACGGAATATATGTGCTATAATCAAACGGGGGACATCTCCACTCTAGACGGAACCCCTCTTAAACTAGTAGACAAATTCACTTACCTAGGAAGCAGTGTCTCATCAACCGAAAAGGACATCGACACGAGGTTAACGAAGGCATGGACTGCTATCAATAGGCTATTGATTATATGGAAATCAGACCTAACCGATAAAATGAAACGCTGTTTCTTCCAGGCAGCAGTCGCATCGATACTGCTATATGGATGCACTACATGGACTCTAACAAAACGGCTGGAGAAGAAGCTAGACAACAATTATACAAGAATGCTGCAAGCAATCTTGAACAAGTCCTGGCGGCAACACCCCACAAGACACCAACTGAACGGCCACCTGCCTCCTATCACGAAAACTATTCAAGTTAGACAAACCAGACATGCAGGACACTGCTGGAGAAGCAGGGACGAACTCATAAGTGATGTACTCTTATGGACCCCCACATATGGCCAAGCAAAAACAGGACGACCAACACGAACATACATTCAGCAACTATGTGAGGATACAGAATGTAGTCCGGAAGACCTGCCAGAGGCGATGAACGATAGGGAAAAGTGGCGAGAGAGGGTCAGGGATGGCCGTGCTACCAGCACGACATGATGATGATGATATTAGAGTGATCTCCCTTGCCTTTGTTTCCTGTTATGGTTGAAAACATTGTTAGAGGCTACAAAAAAGGGAAAATTTTTCAATCATTTTCCATTTTCTTTTTCGTTCTATGAATGTAGTGAATTAATAGGTGTACACGTTTTAAGATGTTTGACTTGGTTTTGTTTCTTTGTTTAATAGCAATACTACCTTTGTAGATTTATCTAATGCCAAAGCCAATCTTGTAGAAGACCAACTGTGATACTATTTCATCCACAACTGGGAAAATAAGAGAATTCATACCTTTCCCAAGAGGTATTAGTCTGAAAGTGAACATAACAACATGACTGGAGTCATGCTTACTTCACTTTAGCCATTATAACACTGGGACTCCCTCATGAGTAAAAAAGTGAAAAATATTTCCATGAATATTTTCACTGGACAATATTGAAACATTGGCAGGCAACAAAGACTGAAATGAATGTGGGAAAGAATGAGAAAATACAGGCCTTTTTAAGTTAAAAACCATAGTAATAAAACCTTTAAATGTACTTGGAGATAAGAAGAAATGATGCATGTCTATTTATAGATTTTATTTGTAGAGAATAAACTTTCAGTTACAATTAACTGCTGCTCATAAACTGATGTTACCATTTAACAAGAAAACCATGAATTTTCAGATCATTCCTATTTTTCAGTCTGGAATCTAAAAGTCGGTTTTATTCTAAACACTTGACATTTCTAGTTTCCAATCAGAGAAGCCTTTCTTTATCACAAATCAAAATGGCTTCCTCCATGAAAACTCACCATGTAAAATGGCTTCCTTCATGAAAAATCATAGTTCGCCAGCAAAATCAGAATAAATATGATTTTTGAGTTAGAGAATATCATTAAAACAGACTTGTGGATTGGGTTAAGAATATTAGCAATAAAACAAATGATTTTTGATAGAATCAGTAGATCACAATCCTGATCAGTGAAAAAGATTTTAATCATCAGTGAATTTTAAACTCACAAAATGCATTCAATCAAGTAATAATATTTGATTAGGATGTAAAAAAGCTCAATTAATTTTCTAAATATTTCAGAGTTTATTTATATCACACTTAGAACATTTTGACTGGCAGTGACTTTATCTATTATTGTAAATCTATTGTTTGTTTAGTTTTGTTTTTAATCTACTGTTTATTCATTGTTCATTTATTTATTTATCCATTATTTAGTATTGCTCATTCATTTATCAATTTATCTATTTGTTTATTGTTTGTTCATTGCTTATTTATTACCCATTAGATAAGTAACAGAGGAAAATAAAATAGACATGTATCTTCAATGTCATTTATGTCAATTCCTGGTCATTGATCATTATCTCTTCCTGAATTAAGTAGATTTCTATTGTATAGTCATTTATAGTTCATTTCTATAGCAAAACTATTTGCATTATAACCTTATTTAGTCACTAATGCTTGTATTAATTCCAAACCACTGACAATTCCTTTCTTTCTATTATTCATTATATATAAATAAGATTAATTTTGTTTGTATTTCAGCTTTGTGTTCCAGTTTTAAAAAATACCTCAAAATTGCCAAAATCTCAATACATATATAAATCATTATAACATCTGAAATAAAAGGTACAGCAGAACAGTACTGATGATAATATTATAACATATATATATAGGTTGGTTGTTTGGGTTTTATGGCATATCAACCTTTCTAGGTTATTTAATGCCAAATCTATTTTTATGCAAATAATCAATTATATTTCAAACAATTCAGTTTAGCATGTGTAAACAGTTTAATTATCAAAAACATTTCTATTTCAAGCTACTCAGTTTAGTCAAACAATTCTATTTCAGCTAATTCAGTTTAGTATAAGTACAGATTTTGTTTACACACAGTTGAATGTCAAAACAGTTCTATATTAAATCAGTTTAGTGTAAGTACAGTTTCAATTTCAAAAATAGTTCCATTTCAAACAATTCAGTTTAGCATAAGTACACAGTTTAATTGTCAAAAACATTTCTATTTCAAGCTATTCAGTTTAGTCAAACAGTTCTAATTCAAACAATTAAGTTTAGTTCTATTTAACCCATAGATAGGGCCCTATCAGGTGCTACCACTCTGGGCCAAAATGGCCCTGTGAGTGATGGTAATGAAGAGGTACTCCACATTCCCCAAAGTTCCAGCATCACTGAAAACTCACCATCAGATTGTTTAGTGTCCAATCCAGAACCCTCATTAGAGGGGTCTTACCCCTCTGAAGAGAAGCAGTCAGTGTATTCTACAGCCCCAGCCATCTGGGCAATATAGATAGATAGATAGATAGATAGATATCAATAATATATTGACACCATAGATAAAATTTAGACATATGCATGAAATAAGCTATGAAAATCAAACATACATTGATATTTACTCATATGGATATTTGAAATCATCATCAACATCAACATACTGATAGTGTGGAGTTCCCTGACCTTCTTACCATCTACAGTCCTCTAGACTTACATACATCAGTTAGAGCTGATATATGTAAGTCCTTGCTGGTCAGCCAACCCAGATATATTCATGTGTAAGAATCCACAAGAGAACATTGTCCTTTCTTCTCCAGCAGTACCCAGTGTGTCTTCCTTGGTTGGTTTGTGAGATGGAAGTGGCCATACAGCTGCTGTTTTGAGAGGTGCTGCTTCCATGATTTGTTCAAAACAACACATATCATTCTAACATAGTCTTCATCTAACTTTTTCTCCATGTGTTTCAGTAGCATCCATGTGGTGCGTCCATACAGTAGTACTGACACAACCACATCTAGAAAGAAATCCCATCTTATTTTATCAGAGAGATCAGATTTTCATGTAATTGATAACTTGTTTATAGCAGTCTATGCCTTCAATACATATATATATATATATATATATATATATATATATATATATATATATAGGTGTTTGTGGTGTAATGTCATAGGAAATGAACACAGTGACTTGAGATCAAATCCTGGACAAGACTGTTTGCTTTTTTGCATAGCACTAATACCCTTAAGAAAGGTATAAATCCAATTATTCTCCCTCCAGCTATGGGTAAATAATAGGGCAGACTGGGCTTTTCAACATTGGTATGACAATCAGCCTATGAGAAGGAAAACTCTGAATCCAAACCTAGTAAACTCTATTTAATATTCACTTTGTATCATATCATTTTCATGCAGAGGGGTGGGTAAATATATATGTATATATACATACACACACTACTATTCAAAAGATCTAGGCAGGTGTAATATCCTTGAAAAATTCCATATACTATTGAAGGTAAAGAAAAAACAGATGTACAATGCTAATATAAAATAATATGATTAATAATTAATATAAATTTGATGTTTATCACATTTAATAACTTAAAAATCATTGATATTCTATATATCCACCTTTTGCTGTGAGAACAGCTTTTATTCTTTTTGAGAAACTTACTTGTAATTTATTAATATAATCAATAGGTATATTATTCCTGGCATCTTGGAAGACTTGCCACAGATGTTCTTTTGATTTTCGTTGCTTTTCAGCTTTTTGTTGGTTCAAATAATCTCACAAAGACTCAATGATATTCAAATCTGGTCTTTAAGGAGGCCATTTCATAACTTGAATATTCCCAGATTATTCCTTCCACTCTAAATAACTTTTTTATTTTTAATGCTGTGCTTGAGATTGCTATCCTGCAGGAAATGAAACCATTACCAATAGGACACTTACCAGAGGGGGTTGCATGGTGACTCAGAATTTGTCTCTTTTTCTTAGAAAAAGAGACAAATTTGCTGTTAAACATTCCCAAACCATAATAGAACCTCCTCCTTGTTTAACTGTTGGCTTCAAGTACATATCTTTCCTCTGCTCTCCAACTGTTCTTCTTACATACAGTCATCTCTTTTAACTGAAAATTTCAAATTTTGATTTATCACTCAATTACATTCTTCCATTCATTTCTTGTGTTCTTTGGCAAATTCAAGTTGTTTTTGTCATTTTCCTTGTCTTAGATAAGGATTCTCTCTTGCCACTCAACTATGAAGGCCTTCTTTCACAAGTACTCTTCTGATAGTTAAAGAGTGAACTTGGGTGTAAGATGTTTGAGCAAGATCTGAGCCTAATTCCAGACTAGATTTAGTTCTATATCTTAAAGATGTTATCTTTTGATATTTACAATCCTTTTTAGTTAATTTTGTTGGCCTTCCACTCTTCTTTCTGTCTTTGATATTCCCAGTTTCACTCTTTTTCTTAACTACTTCTTGTACTGAATGCCTAGAAAATTTCAATATTTTTTATATTTTAGCCTGAGAAGTGCCCTGTTCATGGTAAAATATAATTTTATGTCTTTTTTCAGCTGATACTTGTGGCATATTGATGATTTATGTTTGGTAATATACAATTTCTGGTTCTGGAATGAAAAATTGAGGAATTTATAAAAAAAATTAAAACAGTTCTTGTTTTTATAAGTATTTAATGTTTGATTAATATTAAACATTCTAAAACCTTATAATGATAAAAAAAAAAAAAATAACAAAAATATAGCATAAAATCAACACCTTTACATAAGATAAATCTCTTAGAGCAAGTCTATATCATATAATGAAAATATAACTGAAATTAAGAATTCTTAATTATGCTTATTTTTGAATTGTTATCATTAATATATTAAAGAATTGCTGTTTGCAAATGTTTCTAAATATATAGATTACAATATATTTATTGATTAACCTCAAAAACAGTATTCATTATTTATAAATGTTAAAAATACACACCTGCCTAAATCTTTTGAATAGTAGTGTATATATCCTCCGATCTTCTTTCACCAAGCATTTATATATATTTTCATCATACAACGTGTGAAAGCACGTGCGATACCCTAGCCTCATCTGCCGCCAACCAGGGTTGGCATTTATATATATATATATATATATATATATATAAATGCTTGGTGAAAGAAGATATATATATATATATATATATATATATATATATATATATATATATATATATATAGTGTTTGTTTCTAGAAGGTGATTTACTAATAGTACCTAACAATAGGGAAAATGTTTTAACTAAAAATTTTGCAATGTTATTAAAATTATTTACATTTTTTAAAAATAGTTTGTAGGGAGATCTGTTCATGAAGCTGGTATTGTTGTTTTTATGGATTTTTGTTTATAACCAGAAACTAGTGGAATTACTTGATGATAACAACATTTATGAACAGATCTCCCCACAAACTATTTTAAAAAATCTGTATAATTCTAATAAGTCTTACAAGAAATTAGTCTCAAAAAAGGACAAATTTTGTTTTTTGTTAATTAATCAGCACCCCACTATCCCTAAAATTTATGGTTTTCCTAAAACCTATAAACCTGATATTTCTTTGTGATCAATTATCTTTGGTATAGGATCTGTCCTTATAACATCACAAAATTTTTCAAACTTATTTACTTCAATGCCGCAGTCCAGCACATAAACCACTACACCACAGGAACCCCACCACTGATTATGTTCCCATGTTTTGAATTTATGAAAATGACCATCAAGGATATGGACATCTTGCAGCCCATTTTATCATAGTTCTTTGTCAGAGCTTCAACTAGTTTCACATAATATTTTGGTCTTGTGGAAGAAACTCTAAACCACCAAAGATGCACCAAGCTTCTTTTCCCTTCCTACTGGGATTCTTTGGGAATTCTATTCACTCTATGATCCTTTTTAATTATAGATATCAACTTTGACCTTTTACCAAATGGGTGAATAAGAAAATTTCATTACCTAAGTCACCAAAGTAAAGTTTGAACAGAAAAATAGGTCTTTTCCATTATCGTAACCTGTTGGAACTCCCCTCTATTACTCAGCTGGAAATATTCACTTTGACAATCATCATTCATATGACAAAAACAAGCCAAAATCATAACTGGCTCCATGCACCCTTTTCCAGCATAAACATGAGAAAAATGAGTCATAAAATAGATTATAAAATATTTTCTTACTTATCAGTATCAGTTTCACAACTTTCAAATCAGCTGATTTCAACGTGTATATAAACAGCTTGAATTTCACCCAGAAGACACAAACGAATTCACCTTTGATGGCAATACATTGAGACAAACCAGCAGCAATGACCCCAACAACAGCAGCAGCAGCAACAAGACCTCAGTGAAGAATAAATCAGCAGCAATACCTGAATGGCCTCTAAGCACCAGCACCACCAGCAGCAGCAGCAGCTTAAAAAATGATGCAACAACCAAATGATATTATGCGATGATAGCTAATCCCTGTGCATCAAATGATGATAAAGTCTTTTTTACAAGTCTTATTTTCCTTGTGTTACCTCTCAATCTTTTTCTATCAGTATGAGTTAAGGTACCCGAAGATGACAAATGTACAGGGCAAACATTCAGTCATGGGCATGTATTCACCAACCCATCCACACAGGCAGGATGTGACACAGGGTGAATTTTTTAAGCAGAGTTTAACAGGTTTCAATTCAGAGTTTTCCTTCTCTTAGACCTGTTGCTATACCAAGGTTTAAGTGTTCAGTCTGTCCTACTATTTATCCATAGCTGGAGGAAGAACAGTTGGATTCATATCTTTCTCAAGGGTATTAGTGCTATTTGAAATGGAAAAAGCTTCATCCATGATTTAAACTTGGGTCACAATGTTATATATTGACCCTCTACCGAGCCATCAATCAAGAGATGCACTTGTGTAAATAAGCGGAAGAACAGCGGAAGCAGGTGGGCACAGAGACAATTATATAACCAGGTCCACAAACGGTTCGAGTTGGAGTATAAGTCAGTTGGAGACAAGATGCCGAATTGAGAGCCAGCAGCAGACAGAGGGTTTTGGGCCCTCAGTGACCCACAGTTGAGCAACCCAGCCAAGATGAGGAAGAATGTGCTGCTATTGTCAGAAGAACTTGGGGTCAATATATAGCAGTCTGTCCCCATCTCCAACTCACTTCTCACACACAAGAAACATCAACCCTTTCGAGAATAGATTGTGAGAGATTATATTTTTATAAAGAAGTGTGTTCATTCGTTCATTGAAGCCATCATTATTGTTGACTGTTTCCGCTTATATTTGTATATATATTGTGTAGTTGTCTGTGGCTATACAACATATTCATATTTGGTGCCTAAGGCCATTTTATGCCCTCATGGCATAGTTTCGAACCTGAGAGAACCGAGACCATCCAAGATACAGCCGATAAAGGTTTTGAGAAAGAAGAGAAACTAAGAGAGAATCGGAAACAGAATGCAACACTCTGAGGACGAACGAGACACAAAAAGAAAGAAGAAAAATGGAGGGATAGAGGAAAAGAACACAGAAAAATGCAACAGACTGGGAGAAAGAAGAAAACCAGAACAGACCAACAACGAAAAACAGAAAAGATGAAAAAAAAAAGAGAAACACTCCAAAGACTGTAAGTAAATTGCTCATTCAAATATTGTTCTCTCTGTCGTCATATTAGGGTTTGTGGAAAGAATTTAAAATGATTATAAAAAAAATGACAACCGGGAAGCAAAATGAGTCTTGTTGGCTTATATATTAATGTTATTTGGCCTTTCTAAAAGATAAAATTGAAAATAATTTTAGAAAAAAAAAAAATGACTGAGCCCTACATATAAAGCATTGAAATATGAGTTGATACAATTACTACTATGTGTAATGTAGAAATGAAGTAAGGGAGAAAGAAAGAGAGTAAGAGGGAAACATACAAGCAGGTTGCTGTGAAAAGAAAAGAAAGAAAGATGGCCCCTGTGGACAGATATACTGTTCCTGTGTTAAAATGATTGACGGGTCATAATGTAAACTTCCACTTGGGTTTTGAGTTTTAATTTTTATGAATGAATTTGATAATAAACAAAATTTTTATGAATGAAATTTTGAATTAACTTGCGAATGCTGTTCTAGCGCATGGTAATTTGAAATTAGGATTTTAATCCGAGATCTGGAAGGATTTTGGGGCATCAATGATGTTGTCTGGAGAATGCTCATATACCTTTGGATCCATAGTTAAAGCTGTGGGACGGGTTCAAGTTTGGAAAAGTTGTGGAAATTGGGAGTGTTCTGTGAAGGTCTCTCCCCAGAGAGGGGTCGAGAAAATTTGAGGTACTGGTTAGTGTCCAGACTGAGTTGTGAAGTTCCTCCTGGAATGAGGTTTGAAATTTGAAACAAGGGATTGGAGATTAGAGAATTAAGTATATGTGCAAAATCTTGACGATCTCATTGTATGTACCGGAAAATTTGTGGACTTGGGTTTTGAATTGTTCTTGAGGGGGAAATGTTGTTGGCCGATGGATAAAAGTTTGGGTTGTTTAGGAAAGACTCTCTAGGATATTTCAACTCATCTTTGGAAGTAAGCAAGAAACTAGTATTGTGTTGTCATGCTTGGAACAAGTAAAAATGAAGAAATAATGGCTGGATACGAGCCATACTTTTGTAGAGATACTTGCTGAAAGAAGAAAGAATATTACAGAAAAAGTTTGATTAATGAACCTATAGTTTGATTAATGAACCTATAGCTTTTATATTAAGACAGAGAGAATCAGATATAAGGTTTAAAAAAAAAATAGTGAATGAGCAATTTATTAATAAAAACAGAAAAAAAAAGGACAGAACAATGGAAAAAGACAGAAAAAAAAGAAAAGAAGAAAAGAAACTCGAACACTGTTGAACACAGCATATGAAAAAAAAATTAACATTTTTAGGAAAGATAGACAGTGTTACATAGTGAGAAGGTCGCCTTCTAATTAAGATTTTTTGGGTTTTTTTGCTATTGTTCAAGTAATTTCTTGTTGTATTTTTACTGTCATTGTCCTTGAGCATTATTTGTAAAATGTGTGTGAGGGGGATTGAGACGGACGTGAAGAAAAATTCCACATGTGGAATTTTGAAAAATAAGTATGGGATGATTGTTATATATTGACCCTCGATCGAGCTGTCATTCAAGAGATGCACCTGTGTAAATAAGCGGAAGAACAGCGGAAGCAGGTGGGCATGAGTCAATTATATAACCAGGTGCACAAACGGTTCGAGTTGGAATATGAGTCAGTTGGAGACAAGATGCCGAATTGAGAGCCAGTGGCAGACTGAGGACTTTGGGCCCTCAGTGACTCACAGTTGAGCAACCCAGCCAAGATGAGGAAGAAGTGCTGCTATGGTCAGAAGAACTTGGGGTCAATATATAGCAGTCTGTCCCCATCTCCAACTCACCTCTCACACACAAGAAACATCAACCCTTTCGAGAATAGATTGTGAGAGATTATATTTTTATAAAGAAGTGTGTTTGTTCGTTCATTGAAGTCGTCATTATTGTTGACTATGTTTCCGCTTATATTTGTATATATACTGTGTAGTTGTTTGTGGCTATACAACAACAATGTCTATTTTCAATGACCATAGCAATTACACTACAGGCACATCTATCAGTATTATTGCTCCTCCTGAAACATAAATTACTTAAGGCATAAAAAATTGGAAAATAGAATTTTCTGCATAAGAACAAGAAAAAGCAAAAATTTTGTTAAGTAATGTAATTTGTTAATTTTTTCTCTAAAATGATTGACTGATTGATTTTAATGACATGTTAACTTGTCTAGGATTATTTTATGCCTAGAGTTAAAGAATTGTGTTCATTGTATATTCATATTTATATTTTTGTGTTATTAGGTTTCTTTTTGCGCACAGTCCAATTGAATATGGATAATTTTAAACAAATCTATTTAGATAAGACCTTAACAAGTACTATGAGTCTGGGTTAGAGTGGGCCTGGGAGTTATGGCAATGAAGGAATATTCCACATTCCCCAGATTTCCGTAAATAGAGTCTTACCATCAGATGCAGTTTAGTGTCACACTCAAGACACTCATTTTTTCAGAGGAGACTCCTTTGCAGAGTATGCAGTTAGCATATTCTAAGTTCCATCGGCAAGGAGATTTTCACTTGAAGTTTCAAAATCTAAATTTTTTGAGATTCGTTATGTCTTGTAGCAACATAACTTCTGCTGATTTTTGTCTATTGGTTTGGTTTGCTTTTATGGCATATCAAATATTGTAGGTTATTTAATGCCAAATCCTCTTTATACATATTATATATGATTTGTAAATAAATAGTTTGTAGATGATATTTTTATATGAGCTAGAGTTCATTTATTTGCATACAGTTAAATGGTTATACTTATGGTTTGCCAATAGTTTGTAAGTAATCTTATCATTAAATGAGTCAGAGCTAATTTACTTGCACACAAGTATTACCATTGTTTGCATTCACTTAAATGATTTCAAATATTGCTATCTAACATAAATAGTTTTATTTGCACATAGTTAAATCGTTTAAAGCATCACTATGTAACACTAACAATTCAATTCAGGCAGACAAGAATTTCAAGTATTCCATATCATCATTAATAATTCTATTCAGCATAACTCATTCATCAGTACACAATTGAATTGTTCCAAGTATTTCTATGTATCACTAACTATTCAATTAAACATCATTCATTTGTTTACACACAGTTATATGTTCATACTGTTCTATTTCTAACAATTCTATTTAACATGTCATTTATTTCTACACAGTTTATATGTCAAACAGTTCTATTTGACCCATAGATAGGACCCAATCAGGTGCTACCACTCTGAGTCAGAATGGACCTGAGAGTAATGGCAATGAAGGGGTACTCAACATTTCCCAAAGCTCCAGGGCTGAAGTCTGGCCAGCAGATTGTTTCATGTTATATCCAGGACATTCGGTGGGTGGGTGGGTGGTGTTACTCCTCTACAGAGATGCAGTT
Source organism: Sepioteuthis lessoniana (assembly GCA_963585895.1). NCBI lineage: Eukaryota > Metazoa > Mollusca > Cephalopoda > Myopsida > Loliginidae > Sepioteuthis > Sepioteuthis lessoniana. The sequence continues at coordinate 135,516 of CAUZXS010004767.1, read as the reverse complement.
GATGTGTTCTACAGCCCCAACCAACTGAGCTGTTTGTTTATTGTCAGAAGCCCCACTCTCAATAAGAGGCCTCTTCCCCAGAATAGATTGTTTTTAATGCCAAAAATATCCCTTTAGTTTAATAAATATACTGGCCAAATTTAATAGACACACCTCAAACTGTTTGGCCATCGATAAAGGACGGATAAATTTTTACTAATATCATTATAACACTCTGATTGTATGGATTGCCATGGGGCAATGGTTAACAAGCTTGTTTTGAAGACCATTATCACTGTTTGATCTTCACCAAGTAGTCCTATATCAAATTAATCTAATGTTAGCAAATACTATATGATGACTGTTATGAGATGATTACCAATAATGAAAATCAATAGGTGTGATATTCATCCATATTGTATAAAGATAGAAATAAAATCAAAACCACTCTTTCTTTTCACTACAAGCTGAAAAGTTAAAAAATAGTCTTTACACTAAAGCTTAGCATAAGGATTGCTTAAACTCTTCAACTTGTATAGTATAGAAAGAGTGGTTTTGATTTTATTTATGAATTATTACTTTAAAGTAATGATTCAAAACTGTTTATGTAGGATTCATGATTCTGACTTTTGAAAAGGGAGATAACTCATCATTAAACATCTTTATATAATTCTCAACAATGAAATTTCATCACTTAGAATATACAGACTATTGATCTCATCTTCATTGTTATACTCACAATATTTCAGCCGATATGTCCTTCGACCTTCTTCAGGTGTCTCATGTCAAACTCAGGAACCTACACAGAGCCTTGAACTCATTATTCGTTCTTGTAGTTGGAAATGAACCTGCAACCTCCAGATGATTTCATTCAGAAGTACTTCCCAACCAAATGCCTTACCACTGTGCCATGTGTCCTTGCTGGACAATTTAGAGTAAATTCTTGAGACCTATAAACCTAATGTCTCCATCAACCTATGAGACTCTCCTCTCTACAATCAGGCCTATTTTTTTTCCTAAGCTCATATTGCTTTTTTGGTTCCCAAATTATATTCATCTCTATACTTGGTCTGCTCAATGAGTCACTGTAGCCCAACATATGTGCAGCTTCTTTATGGTGTCTTATTCTCCAATCTTCTTCCCAATCAATTATTTTAACTTCATCCCACAATCTTTCCATATATGATCAGCAATATCATTAATGAATTAACCTCTCCCTGATATACTGCCTTTTGATGTTCCTCTAGCCTTACTTTTAGTGAGCAGCTTGTCTTGCCTTTGTATACTTTATCACAACTGCATGGGATGGAGTACATATAATTCTTGGTTGTTCTTAGTCATTCTTAGCGATAAAAATTATCAAGCTTCATCTCAGAAATTTAGACAAATGATAAAATTACATTTTAAGTCACTGAACCAATGTATTTCAAACATATTTCTCAGTACCAAGAAGGCTCTAAAGACAATCATAATAAAAAAGAAGACTAAAAATATGTTCTGTTTGAAAAATTCAGTCTTTTTTGCAAGGAATATGGTTTTAAGTAACCATTCCTATTCAATAATGATCATTTACAAAAATGTATAGCTTCAAGTAATTGTTCTTCTTCTGCTTCTTTGTTTAATGGCATCAACCTTCATGGGTTATTTAATGCCAGAGCTATCCTGGTAAAAGAACAATAGTGGTACTATTTAACTTATAGCTGGTGGGAATAAGGGCACTGTCATAACTGGCAGCTACTATTTGCTACCAGAAGTTATGTCTAAAACAGGCAGTTTTTACTACTGCTGTAGCATAAATTCAATGCATAAATCCAGACATAACTAATAGTTGCCCAGTAAGACAACCTATCCAGCCCAGGTGAAGAGCATCAAAGAGGAGTATCTGTTTCAGACATTCCTACAACTCAAGGTTAAGTGATACCACTGTTCTTTTCAGGACAAAAAACCAACTACTTTATGTGACATGTCCTTTCAGTACAAACACAACTACCAAAAGTTCTTTTAAGGACAAACACCAACTATTTTATGTGGCTTGTCCTTTTAAGGACAAACATCAGCTAGCCTGCGGCAGCTGCAGCCAAACAGCCTGATGGCTGAACCAACAACCCAGCCATTTCAGCCTACAACCAGCTTGCAATGCTCATTAGCTAGCAACAAGCTGGTGTGAGCCACTCAGCCTACTATAAGCAATGACCAGCCTGCAGCAGCTGTGAAGCAATGACTGGTGGTATCCAGGAACCTATGACTAGCTTACAGTCCAAGAAACATATTACTTGTTCTTTGCTATTGGCCAAAATAAAATTGGCAATTTTTAATTTAACCATTATATATCTTTGTTCTACTTTCCATAGCTGTTGTCACTTTATTCAAACTTTTGTTGGCTCAACTCATCATCGACCCCACAAGAGAGTCTATATCTTTCCCTTCCTTGGAGTAATAGTCTGAAAGTGAATACAATAGTGCTACTGGAGTTAGAACTTACTTACTATAATGTTGCAGTCCAGCATGTTAGCCATTACACTACAAAGACTACTGCATAACTGTTCTAAATATAAGTAGTTTATGTTCAGTTTTTAAGTAACTTACTGTTCAATAACTTGCAAACATTTATATATCTTCAAGTTACTATTCTTATCTAATACTAATGATTTACAAGGCTTTATATTGAGGTTACAATCATTTAAAACAAGTAAATATTAAGATACAATATCAATGTTTTAAAATCCAATGTACTAAAAAATTTCAAAATCATTTTAAATAAGTAAACACTTTATACTTAATTGCAATATCAATGTTTTAAAGATCCAATGTATTAATGTCATTCAAAGCCATTTGAAAAATTATCTCAATGGTTTGTTTTATTTGTTTAATAACATATCAAATACTGATGAGTTATTTAATGCTGACATTTGATTCATTTGTAAATATTTGATTGTAATCATGATTATATTTTCAAAGTTCCATTACATTTTTTTAACAATTTCATTTATTTGTCTATAATTATTTGTTTGCACACTTCTGTCTAATATCTCCAATCACATCAATTTGCTCACAGTTGCATGGTTTCAAGTATTTCTATCTAATACTAATAATTTATGTACAGTTATATGGTTTCAAGTAATTAATGATTATAATCCTTATTAAACAATTACAGCCTCGAGTAATTATTCTTGATACAAATAATTTACACACAGTTAAATTGCTTTAACTATTCCTACCTATCATTAATAATTCTATTCAATAATAATCATTTGTCTGCACACAGTAATATAGTTTCATGTATTCTTATTCAATACTAATAATTTTCAAACAGATGTGACTAACCCATAAATGGGATCCTAACAGATATTACCACACAGTGTCAGAGTGGATCTGAGAGTAATAGCAATGGAGTTCTAGAGCTGGAGCCTTACCACCAGATGCAGTTTAGTGTCATACCCAGGACAACCCCTTTTTTTGGAGTGGGGGTTCTTACTCCTCTACAAAGAATGCAGTTGGTGTATTCTAAGCCCTGATGACAGGGCTTTATAATTTCAAACCAATGTATTTGTTCAATAGATAGTACCCAAACAAGTACTATTACTCTGAGTTAGAGTGGAGTAATGGCAATGAAAAAGTGACTTCACACTCTTTAGAGCTCAAAGAACTGTGTCTTCACCACCAGATCCAGTTTAGTGTTATACCTAGGACACCCTTTTTTGGGTGGAGGGTCTTACTCTTCTGCAGAGGATACAGAGCTTCATTATCTCAAAGTGACCTATTTGATGCATAGATGAGACCCAAACAAGTACTATCACTTGAGGTCAGAGTGGATCTGGGAGTAATAGCAATAAAAGGATCACTTCCTTTTATTCATTTGTAATTTATTGATATATAAATTTCCTAAATATGTGTTGATATTGGGCTTAATAGCTAATGCAATCTGACTTTTGAGTGCATATGTTTAGAAGAAATTCAAGTCAATGTTAAGATGGTACTGCTTAAATTACCAGAAAATGAAAGTAAAACACTTCCACTTGAGAATTTCATTGAACTTGCCCAGTTGAAATGTCGAAATCATGTTATATTAAGAATTGAGAAATAATAAGCTAATCTAAACTTACTTTTATTTTTCTTAGAATTATATCTTTCTCTCCCATACACTCCCCACCTCTCTCTCTCTCTCTTTCTCTTTATCTATCTATCTATCTATCTATCTATCTATCTATCTATCTGTCAATTGCTTGCTCTGCCTTCTCTCATTTACTTTCTAATATAAACACCATTTTTTATCTTTTTCTCTATAAGATAAGGAAAAATACTTGAATATGTCTAAACTACAAAATAAGACATCACCATTTATTTCTGGGTGGTGGTTTATTCTCAGAGCACAAAGCTTAATTGCAAAAACAGAAATATACTTAAAACATTTGAAAAGAGTGAATTAACTGAAAAGCTTTTGGCCCAACAAAAGTGTAACTGGACTTCTTTTTTTTCTCACTTTTATTGAATTCTTTTATATAATTGAAATTTTTTTTCACATTTATTGAATTTGAAAAAAAATTTTATTGAATCAGAAAAAATTTTTATTGAATTTGAAAAAATTAATTTATTGAAATTTTTTTTCATTTTCACTGAATTCTTTTTTTATTTTGATTGATTTCTTGAAAAAATGTTAATTGAATTTTTAGAAAAATTCTGATTGAAGTTTTAAAAAAATTTTATTGAGATTTTTTTTTCATTTTTATTGATTTTTTTCATTTTATTAATTTTTTAAAAAATCAATAGAATTTTTTTCATTTTTAATGAATTTTTTTGAATTTGAAAAAAATGTTTTACTTAATTTCTTAGTATGAATTTCATAGTATGAAGAGTCTAAAATACCATGTATGCTAAAGAATTCATATTTTATGTCTTGACCAGATTGTCAATTTTTTATATCATATATATATATATATAATGGGAGGCACTTGTGAGGCAATGTTTACCATCATAGGAAATAGACTGTGATTCATTTTAAATCCTGGTCAAGTCTGTTTGCATATCACAGAGTGCAAATAACCTTGGGAGAGGTATGCATCCAACTATTCTCCCACCAGCTATAGGTAAATAGTAGAACATGTTGGGCTCTTCAACCTTGTTATGGCAACTGGTCTAGAAGAAGAAAACCTCTAAATTCAAACCAATCAAATTCCACTTAAAATTGACCTTGTGTTACATCCTGCTCATGTAGAGGGGTTCCTCTAAAATTAGTAAACCAGTTTACATACCTCAGCAGCAACATCTCATTAACTGAGAGTGATGTCAACGTACACTTAGCAAAGGTGTGGAATGCTGTTAACAGGTTATCAATCGTATGGAAATTTGATCAATCAGGTAAAATAAAATACAATTTCTTTTAGGCTGTAGCTGTGTCCATACCACTATATAGATGCACCATAAGGATGTTAACAAAGCACTTTGAGAAAAAGCTAGATGGGAACTACAAAAGAATGCTGTATACTGTCTTGAACAAATCTTGGCAGCAACATTCCTGAAAATTGTACAGCTACTTGCCTCCCATCTCACAAATCATCCAAGTAAGACTAACAAGACATACAGAGCACTGCTGGAGAAGCCAGGATGAACTTAGAAGTGAGGTTCTCTATACTCCTGCACATAGACGTGCCAGTGTTGGCCGACCAATAAGGACTTACATCAGCTCTGTGCAGACACAGGATGTAGTTTGGAAGACCTGCCAGGAGTTATGGATGATAAGGATGGATGGCAAGAGAGAATCATACATGATAATAATGATAATATGTATATATATATATATATATATATATATTTATTTATAATTGCCAATGCAGTAATAAAACCAACAGCACAAATTCTCTTAGCTCACTTTCACCACTGTCCATATCGGTAATCACTCTTGGTAAGTCATTTAGATTAATGTTTCTCAAACTATCAGATGTGACATACTGGCAGGATATTCTTCCAATGTGCCATGTGCCAGTATCATATTTGTGCAATATCATTATTTGTTTATGATCCTAGAAAGTATTGTTTAAATATCTGTGGTGATGTTAATTTATACTGGAAAAATATTTTTCCAGTATAAATTAATATCACTATGGATATATAATGAATATAATAAAAATTGACACAATTTTTTATACACATTTTGTAAATAAGAAGTTTAATGGGAAACTGGAAATTCACTATGTTTCAGCAGTCAATGACTTGCATACCAAAACTAGTATACACACCATCACTTTGAGCAGCACGAGTCAAGATTGCACTCAGTGTATGTACAGAGCTAATGAATATGAATTTTTACTAGTCGGCCAACACTGGTGTGTCAATGTGTAGAAGTCCCTTGGAGAACATTACTTATGAGTTTACCATTGTTTCTCCAGTTGTTCCAAGCATGTTTTTGGTTTGTTTGGTTTTATGGCATATCAACTTTTGTAGGTTATTTAACGCCAAATCCATTTTTATGTAAATAATCTGTTCTATTGAAAACAGTTCAGTTTAGCATAAGTACACAGTTTAATTGTCAAAAACATTTCCATTTCAAACTATTTAAGCAGTTATATGTAATAATTCAGTTAAGTGTAAATACAGTTTTAATGTCGAAAAGCAGTTCTATTAGAAATAATTCAGTTAAGCATAAACACGCAGTTTAAGTGTAAGTACGGTTTAATAGTCAAAAACGTTTCTATTTCAAGCTATTCAGTTTACTCAATTCATTTTATCATAAGTATGCTGTTGGTTCTATTTAACCCATAGATGGGGCCCTATCAGGTGCTACAACTCTGGGTCAGAGTGGACCTGGGAGCGATGGCAATGAAGGGGTACTCTGTATTCCCCAAAGCTCCAGCACTGCTGAAACCTCACCATCAGATTGTTTAGTGTCATAATCAGGACACTCATTGGGGGGGGGTCTTACCCCTCTGCAGAGGTGCAGTCAGTGTATTCTACAGCCCCACCTGACTGGGCAACAAGCATGTTTTGTTCATCTTACTTGGATGATTTGTGAGATGGAAGGTAAGTGGCTATACAATTGCTGTTTTGTTGGGTGCTGCTTCCAGTATTTGTTCAAAACAACACACAACATTCTAGTGTAGTTCCCATTTAACTTTTTCTTCAAACATTTCATAACAGTCCAAGTGGTGCAACCATACAGTAGTACTGTCACAGCTACAGCTTAAAAGAATTCCTGTTTTGAAAAGAATATTTGCTTAGGTCTTCTTAAACTTCAATGAAATCTCTAAAATAACAACCTCAGGATAAAACAAGGCTATATTTTCTTTTATTGGGCTGAAATAGATAGATAGATAGATAGATAGATAGATAGATAGATGTGATATGGATTTATTGTTTTTCTTAAACAAATACATTATGTTTTTAATTACATCACACAGTTTTGAAACAGAACACCATTAACAGAAATAAATAAATATATATGTGTGTGTGTGTGTAATATTCAGAGAAGATGAATTGGGAATGATTCTATATGAGAATATATAAGAGGATTCTTATAAATCTCCAGGAGTGCTCAATGTATGATGATTAATATATAAGTTAATAAATTTATAAACTTCATACAGATCGAATTCATATAATTGTAAAAAAACTTGACAAACTTGGCTATCATAAATTTCTTTCTTTCATTCTTTGTTTCTTTTTAATGGCATATCAACCTTTGTATGTTATTTAATGCCAAAGTCATCCTTCTAGAAGAACAGTACTGGTACTATTTAACCCATAGCTCACAGGATAAGGGGATTCATACCTTTCCCAGAAAGGGTATTTGTCTGAAAGGGAACCTAATAGTGCAACTGGAGTTTGAACTCTCTTACTATGATTCTGCAGTCCATCACTTTAACCATTACACCATGAGGATACCCCCTGAATTTATTTGATCTGGCCACTTCATAAGAAAAACCAACCTCTTCAGGTAGCCATCACAAAATAGAGAGAAAAATTTTTTTTTTAATTATAAACATATTTTTTCAATGGATTCTTACTCATTAAAGATAAATAGATAAATAAATAGAGGGGGACAAAGAGACATGGGTTAGAAGTTAGTGTCAAAACTAGATATAATATCATTTGGTGTCATGTATCCTTATGTACCTAAAAAAAAAATTATCTTGACCCTCAAAAACTTCTGCAAATAAAATCTTGTCAATAAATTAACCTATTTTATTTTAAGAAAAAATCTGCCTATCTATTCATTTATTTATTAAGGAAAATGTGGCAATAAACACTATTTTTAATATCAAACTTATCTTGTTTAGTTAAAAAAATTTATAGGTTTTATTTGATTTCTATTTAAGATTAAAATTTAGTCTTTATTTAAGATTATAGGTTATTTATTTTTTTCAACGAGTAAGAATCCATTGAAAGAATATTTTTATATTTAGAAAATTTTTTTTTTGTCCATTGTGTGATGGCTATCAAAAGAGGTTGGTTTCTCTTATGGAGTGGCCAGCTGAAATAAATCTATAATAGCCAAATGATGGTGTGTTGTGTTTTTTCCAATTATATATATATATATATTCTTTTTTTTTCTGTAATATACATATATATACTAGCTAAACTCATAGAAATTCCACAAAATCCATGCGTAATAATTGTAATTCAAACAATAAATGACATTATAAGTTAAATCAGTATCAATCTATTTCTATTTGAAAATTCATTAAATTAATAACAATGTGTATACCAAATAAGAATGCATTAAATATAACCTTACAATAATAAGAATGAAAATAAAAACTTAAATGTAAAAATTGAGGATTTCTTTTTATGATATAAGTTCATTTTTGAAAGTAAATATATTTATCTTAATTTGAGAAAAGTTTTGTTAATATTTTAGATATCTGGTTCAATTTACAATAAAGCTGACAAAGTCAAGATTGATAACAAAACTACTGCAGGCAATAATAATTTTAAAAGTTTTCAACAAAATAATCACATGAAAAAATAAAAAGATAAAACAAGTAATTCAAAAATAAGATTAAAAATAAATGAGTGTTTTATTTTTTCTAATAAAGTATTTTCTTTTTTTTTTAATAATCAATTTTTAAAGGAAAATATGCAAATTAACTAATCTTATGAGGAAAAAAACACTATCTTTATCAAATTATCTAGTAGTTATTATAATGGTTATTTTGATGACACAGATACCTCCCCAGCCTTTTGGCTGGGCCGTCTGGCATTCGTGTCGGATGGGGTATCGAAACCAATGGCAGATTCGAGGCCGAACCCTCGGGTGGGCGAACTGCATCCTCTGTCTCCTATGTATGGCACTAGACCTTGCTGTCTAGTTTAAGCCATAACCCAGCATACGTGCCCGGATCCAAATTTGGATTTGTGAAACTGCTTGCCTCATTAGAGCCACATTGCACTTAGTGGGTCAATGTGCAGCACAGACCAGCAGGGTTCGAGTCTCGGCTCCTTCCCGACCTTCCCCTCCCCTTTATCCCCACTTTAATCGGCCTTCGGGCTTTTGACCTTGTGTCAAGTCGTGTCTGGTGGGAGGCAGCGACAAATATCGGGCCGTCTGGCATTCGTGCCGGATGGGTGCTCGAAACCAAGAGCAGACTCGGGGCCGAATAGGCCCCCAGCTTTGGCTGGGCAACCTTCGGGTGGGCGAGCTGCACTTTTGTCCCCTTTGTACGGCACTAGACCAAGCGTCTAGTTTAAGCCGTAAACTGGCATACGTGCCCGGACCCACATTTGGGTTCGTGAAACTGCTTGCCTCATCAGGCTCACATTGCACTAAGTGAGCCGATGAGCAGCACAGACAAGCAGGGTTCGAGTCTCGGCTCCTTCCCGACCTTTCCCTCCCCTTTATCCTCACTTTAATCGGCCTTCGGGCTTTTGACCTTGTGTCAAGTCGTGTCTGGTGGGAGGCAGCGACAAATATAGACACAGATACCTCCCCAGCCTTTTGGCTGGGCCGTCTGGCATTCGTGTCGGATGGGGTATCGAAACCAATGGCAGATTCGAGGCCGAACCCTCGGGTGGGCGAACTGCATCCTCTGTCCCCTATGTATGGCACTAGACCTTGCTGTCTAGTTTAAGCCATAACCCAGCATACGTGCCCGGATCCAAATTTGGATTTGTGAAACTGCTTGCCTCATTAGAGCCACATTGCACTTAGTGGGTCAATGTGCAGCACAGACCAGCAGGGTTCGAGTCTCGGCTCCTTCCCGACCTTCCCCTCCCCTTTATCCCCACTTTAATCGGCCTTCGGGCTTTTGACCTTGTGTCAAGTCGTGTCTGGTGGGAGGCAGCGACAAATATCGGGCCGTCTGGCATTCGTGCCGGATGGGTGCTCGAAACCAAGAGCAGACTCGGGGCCGAATAGGCCCCCAGCTTCGGCTGGGCAACCTTCGGGTGGGCGAGCTGCACTTTTGTCCCCTTTGTACGGCACTAGACCAAGCGTCTAGTTTAAGCCGTAAACTGGCATACGTGCCCGGACCCACATTTGGGTTCGTGAAACTGCTTGCCTCATCAGGCTCACATTGCACTAAGTGAGCCGATGAGCAGCACAGACAAGCAGGGTTCGAGTCTCGGCTCCTTCCCGACCTTTCCCTCCCCTTTATCCTCACTTTAATCGGCCTTTGGGCTTTTGACCTTGTGTCAAGTCGTGTCTGGTGGGAGGCAGCGACAAATACTTATTTTGATGACACAGTTTTGAGTCGAACCCAGACCAGGACAAGGAGACTGATACAGAAGTATTAGATATATATATATATATACACATGTGAGTGCCGAAAAATTCTCGACCCAACCAAGAAGGGAATGATCTTTTTAAAAATTCAATTGAATTCTTTTCAAAAGTTAAAGGGATATGGGGAATAATGTTAAGTACAAGACATCCCTCAGTGAGAATCAAACTCTATCACTAACAATCACAAACAGGGATCTGCTATTTTAGCTTGCTAACCATTTCATCGCTTAATGTGCACGTGAAAAGGGATATAGCATGAAGACTTTACAGCTCAAGGTCATTCTCTTCTTGGTTGGGCTAAGAGCTTTTCACCACTTCCACTCCTATAAGCACACATGAATTTTTGTTTCTTTGCTTCTACCAGGAAGATTGATATATTATGAATATTTGGAATTATTATTTAAGTTTAACTTAGATGTTGCCCGAGGCCAGAGATATAAGGCACCCAATGAAAATGAAACTCATTACTAATGGTCTGCAAATCTAGTTTGCTAACCATTGCATCATGTAAGGTGGCCATGAATACGTGGAATAACATGTACATTTTATGGTTCTTGGTCATTCCCTTCTTGGTTGGGCAGAGAACTTTTTAGTCTATCTAAAAAGTTTTCAACACCCTCTTCTAGATTTTGGGGGCTATCCCTGTAGTGTAGTTGCAAACAAGCTGAACTGTGACATCATAGAAAGTGAGTTTGAACTCTAATTATGCTATTATGTTCACTTTTGGACAAATATCCTAAGAGATGGTATGAACAGTACTACTCCTGTTCTTCTATAAGGAATACTTTGGCATTTAATAAACCCTCAAAGGCTGACATACCATTAAACAAATAACCCAAACAAAATCTACATTCTGGTCAAATCACTGGGTTGAGAAGAAATTTGTAAATCTCTTACTGATTCAAACCAAGTACTTAGACATCAACAAGATCTCCCAAAGGGACCTTTATGTTACAATAGGGATTATCTGTTTGAAAGGATATAAAAAAGATGCTTGCTCCTGACAACATAAACAGCTAGCTTCTCCAGTTTAAAAGACAAATTTCTTTTTGAAATTTTACTTTCATGTCAGCAAAGAAATATAGATTATCTGTTAAAAGCTGCAAATAAGAGATTGTCTGGTGGGGTTGATTCCTTTTTTATGCTACCTGATTGAGTTAGACATTATACCTTTGAATTTAAGCTAATAAGCAGATATGGGTGATATATCTGAACACCTGTTTAATCTGTCTCTTTTGAAATGACTCTCATTTTGGATGTCACCTGAGTTGTTTAAGGATATTAAAGGGGTTAAAACATTGAATTACTTTCCAAAATTAATGATATCTGATAAACATATATTAGACCCATTAAAAAACAATTAACTGTCAACATTAAAATGGGGCATTGGAACAAATAACCTCCTAAAACAAAAACAAAAAACAATCTAAAGAAAGAAAGATTCTAAAGAAAATCATTATACATAAAACTTTTTGGGGGCTCATTTAGTCAGAAGGGAATTTTGCTAGCTGATTAGAAATGCTAATACAGTCAGAGGGGAATTTTGCTATGAGAAAGGAAAATTGCTGTTATAGTCAGAAGGGAATTTCACCAGCAAAGAGGGTATTCAGCAGTTGAAGGCGACAGCAAGAAAGCTTTGATCTTTTAAATTGAAGACTGTAGTTCATATTGGAAGTGAATCAAGAGAAAGATCTGCCAGCCTCTCTCTCTCTCTCTCTCTCTTTCTTCTGCTCCCACTTCATGAATGGAAAAAACAGAGTAATAAACAAAATCTCAAACTGCTTGTGTTTGTGTTATTTGTTTACTGGATGGGCAGGTACCATTCTTCTTCAAAGGAGGAGATATTTTGTTTTCATTTTCTGGCAGAACAAGAGCCCAAAAGCAACAACAAAAACCATACTTGAACACAACAGTGATAAAATGAACAGGTCATAGACGTCATCTTGGTACTCTTTCTGAAATATCACCTTGATACTCTGTTTGGTTATTCCAATTCAATAAGCCATTTTATGTTACCCACACCATACATCTGCATAGTAATAACCTCTGCATGATGGATAGAACCTATCTCAATAGAATAGGGAGTTTTTTTTTTCAGATGGAGGTTTATTGTTAGGACAGGGGTTTATTTTAAAATTTTGTTTATTTTGCCTGCCAAAATAGTAAGAACTCCTAGTAAAAGGAAAGAAAAAGTCTGTTATTTCTATAGTCAACCTTGACAGAAGCCAGCAATGAATTTTTACTTTTTATTTTATTATCTTATAACTAATAAGCATGTTTTTCAAAATTAGATTTATTAAAAGAAACATTCAACCAAAACCCACCAAAGTAGATATAAAAAAGAAAATTGCCTCTGTCCCATAACCACTGGTACATTTGCAAATAAATTTTATGCATAAAATGTATCAACTATTATGGGACAGATATTGTAGAATTCATTTTTATTATTCTGTCCTGTAAAAATTGGTACCATTTTTTATAAATTTTATAGATCAAATGTACCAACTATTATTCATAATGTTCTATAATGGTTGTTATATTTACATATATAATTCATTTTTGTAACAACCATTATAGGATTATTAGCCAAGTTTGGCACAAGGTCAGAAGTACTGAGTACCCAGTGAGGGTCAAACTCATAAGAAATAGACACTAACCATTATACCTTGCAAGTCACTCAAATGTAATAACAATTATGGGACAAAGATAGAAATGTTTATAGTTTCCTTCTACAATTGTTGTGTTAAAAGTGTACATAATAAAATTAAATTGTCTGACAAAATTAGATTTTTCAGTAATGATGTCACTAAACCAGTGCAACACAAGGGGAAGGGAGGAGATTTAACTGACTTCCAACCAAGTCATTTTATAGTGGGGACCCAAACTCAAATTGAGACTCATGCATGGCTATACCAAAAAATGCTTGGTCACATCAGCATTCTCCTTTTGGCACTCCTCAGGTGCCCGCCAATAAACTCAACCCTACAAAGCAGGTATGGCCTGGGGGTAAGGCACCCTGAGACCAGGCAATCAACTCTCAATTACCTACTGAATGCCAGATGAACTTTCCCAAAGGCAGTAGAAGGTGAACACAAGGTGACCTTACCAGTTATAACAAGAATATCTGCAATTAAATGTCAATCTTAGTAAATAATTATTATGAATTTAATTTTGGTAGTACTAAGATACCTTAGTTAATTTTCACAAAATAGTTGTTAGCTGTCCTCATCCAGAAATGTTACCAAGATCCATTGTTATAAGGTTCTGGGACACAATTTTGTCAATAATGCTTTCTTGAAAGTGACTGAGAAAAGGTTTGGTTAGGTTATGTTATTTGGTTTAATGGCATATCAAACCTTGATGGTTATTCAATGCTAGTACTATTCTTATTTTATGAAAAATGAAAACAAAGCAGTTCAAAAATAAGTATACTTCTTAAAAATCGAATACCTAGGAGTATATTTTGAAGAAAATTGTTCATTTGAATCTTGGCAAATATAGCTTCATTCTTGATACATTTTCAACACACCTCTTTTGTTGGAGAAAATTAATGTTTTATTCATTGGTAATTACAGTTTCAGTTTCAATATTTTTGTCAACAAACCTCATATTTTAAAGAAAAATAATTTTTCATTCATTCTTATTTGTTTCTTATTAAATACAGTTTCAGTCTTGATACTTTCTGAACGCACCTTGTATTTTGCTGAAAATTAATGTTTCATTTATTGTCCATATTTTAAAGAAAATGATTATTTCATTCATTGTTCATTTCTGTCTTGGTAAATACAGCTTCAGTCTAGATACTTTTTCAACATATCTCATACTTTGCAGAAAATCAATGTTTAATTTATTGTTTTTTTCTGTCTTACTAAATACAGCTTCAGCCTCAATACTTTCTGAACACACCTAGTATATTTGAAAGATCTCGGATTTCTGTTAAAAGCTTCAAGTTTTGGTGCTATTACATTTAAGAACATTATATTTGTTTTTTATTGGTTATTTATGCCTTGGGAACTGTGAAATATCAGTAATAGTTTCCGTAGCTGCTTTTTCTAATTTTCTTTTCTTGTTGAACTCTTTAAATGTCAGGGGACAAAAGACGATAAATCATTAAATTGTTCTATGTACTCATTTACAAATACAATTATTCTGTAATCAACTCTTAGCACTTTGCTCTAAGATATCCTTCACCTGAGCTCAGAAAATTCAGAAAAAGTCTAGCACATAACTCATTCAAAATTTACTCCAGGGCACAGAAATCTTTGTTTAAAACTATTCCATCTTTCCATTAAATGAAAGGCTAAGAATGGTTGTTATATTTAACCTTTTATTAGTAGAATTTCTTTGTTTGGTTTGGTTTGGTTTGGTTTGGTTTTTATGGCATATCAACCACTGTAGATTATCTAATGCCAAATCCTGTTTATGAATATATATTAAATATATTTGTAAACATATTTTGTAAATAACATTTTTAAATGAGTCTGAGCTTATTTTTTTTGCCTACAGTTTATTGTTTGGTTGATGGCATATCAAACTTTGTAGGTTATTTAATGCCAAATCCTCTTTATACATGTAATTTGTAAATGCATAATTTTTAGATAAAATTTTAAAATGAAACAGAGCTCATTTTTTTGGTATGTTTTGTAAGTCAATAGTTTGTGGGTAATCTTATTTTCAAATGAGTCAGAGCTAATTTGTTTGTTCTCAAGTATTACTAATGTTTGCACACAGATAGTTCCAGATATTCTGAAATGAATGGTTTCAAATATTGCAATATAACAAAAATAGTTTTATTTGCACACAGTTAAAGGGTTTAAAGTATTGCTATGTCACACCAACAATTCAATTTAGGTACACGGTTAAAGAGTTTCAAGTATTGCTAATCAACACAAATAACTCTATTCAACAATATTCATCTGTTAGCACACAATTAAATTGTCCCAAGCATTGCTATGTCTCACTAACAGTTCAATTAAACATCAGTCATTTCTTTACACAGTTAAATGTTCACACAGTTTTATTTCTAATGATTTAACATTAGTAATGTGTTTGCACAAAGTTTAAATGTCAAAAGGTTTTATTTGACCCATAGATAGGACTCTATCAGATGCTACCAGGTCAGAATGGACCTGGGAGCATTGGCTATGAAGGGGCACTCCACATTCTCAAAGCTTCAGGGCTAAAGTCTTGCCATCAGATTGTTTCATGTCATATACAAGACATTTGTTTTGGGGAGAGGCTTCTTACCTCTCTGCAGAGATGCTGTCAGTGTATTCTACAGCTCCAATCAAATGGAGTAAATAGTATTTGTGCTACTCTCTAGAAGTATATATACCTAGTTGACTTCAATTCTGGCTAGGAATCCCATTTCTACATCACTGTTGCCTATTATTAACAATATTATTTCTACATTGCAATTTCCTGTAATTAACAATATTGTTTTATTATTATTGCTTAATTACCTTTATTATTCCCAGGGAAAGGAGTAGTGCCCTCCCCTACACCTTGGTATAGTAGCTACCAAAAAGGGAGCCTTAGAGTCACCCTTGACTACAGTTTCCAACTTTACTTTTATTATTATTGTTTAATTAAACATACCTCAGCAACAATATCTCATCGAATCAGCTCTTCCCCAACTTTCCCGTGGATCGAACAACACAATGTGGGCACGGGAATCCAGATAAACAGATTCACCAGAGACTTTGATCCATAAGTGACTTGCAGTGCGACATGCACTTGTAGGACCACAACTGGTGCTGTGACCAGGATTATGTTGTTGTCCTATAAGTGCATGTTGTTGTTAACAGTTGTAAATAATACAGCATTTATACAATGATTAAGAATCATGTACAACAACCACAAGGGATTTCAATTTGGAGTAAAAAGTGATAAGTTGACTGGTGATAACAGTTAGCCTCAAGTCTGTCTTGAGCAAATTAATTTTGGTAGGAACAGTCAAGTTGAGGACTCTAGGTAAAGCGGCAGTGGTAGCAAAGAGGGTGGCAAGGGCTTCAAGTCTTCGGTCTGCAGAACCAGCTTTTGATCTGACTATTCCCTTTTCAGGATCTTCTTTTATGGGGGTCCAGACCCCTGAATACATGGCTCTGATTTCCCAGCCAATAGAAATGCTGAACCAATGGCCCCATAGCGTAATCATCAAGAGGTGGGGGTAGAGAAGCCCCACCCGAGGCCCGTGTTTAACCGGACAGCCAATCAAAAACTATGGCCCCATATTGCACATTTTGGGGAGGGGGGAAAAGCTCCACCCCGCTTTTCTTTGATTGGTGAGCCACTCGATAATATTCTAATATTGTGTTAATGGCCTTGTGCCAGGCTTTTAGCTGTAATTTTCCATAGATTTGCACTCGGTTGACATTGGAATTTTGTTTTTCTATCCTGTTAATCAAAACCCAGATCGACTGATTTGACCCTTACAGTTAACAATCTTGGTGTCCTTGTCAACTTAACCTATTCCAGTGCATGGTATCACCAGGTGCGAATCCATTATTATTATTATTATTATATTTTTCTATGTTACCTTACCAAAAGACTATAATCTTTAACAAATTATCCCAATTAGTCCTAAGTATTTAATTTAATATCACCAGTCAACTTGTAACACTATGATAGTGTTACAGCTCTCCTATGAACCCCTATATATGGATGTGCCAAAGTTGGCAATCCAGCAAGAGGAACAAGACATACAGGACACTGCTGGAGAAGCAAGTATAAATTCATAAGCAATGTTCTCCTATGAACCCCTAGACATGGATGCGCCAAAGTTGGCCAACTAGCAAGAATTTATATCAGCTCTGTGCAAACACTGGATGTAGTTAGGAAAACCTGCTAGGAGCAATGGATGATAGGGATGGATGGAGCAAGAGAGCCAGGGAAATCCATGCTGTCAGTGGGATTTAATGATGATAATGATGATTGTTTAATTAACAATAATATTATTGACAATGTTACTTCTACATTGCAATTCCCTATAATTAACAATATAATCTTTTTATTATTGTTTAATTAAGAATATTATTTTAATATCATTAAAAGACTATTATTTCTACATTGCTATTTGTTTTGTTACCTCAAAGTACATATACGTAGATAGCCTGAATTTTGGCTGGAAAATTTGCATTTCTACATTTTTTTAGTAACATATTGACCTTCATGGGTTATTTAATGCCAAATTCATCCTTGTTGAAGAACAAAAGTTATATTATTTAACCCACAGCTGTGGTGGGGGAGAAAAAGGGAGTTCTAAACTTGTTGCCTAACCAAGGCTAAAGAACTTAGTCTGCCCTACTATTAAGCAATACCTGAGGGGAGAGAGATGTATTCATGCTTCTCCCAATAGCATAAGCATGAAGTGGAATGTAAACTGCCTCATCCAGGATTTGAACTTGGGTCACTGATTTCATTTTCGGCAACAAATGACCATTACGCTAAACATGCCTATAAAAAGAGAGTAATTGCTGTTTATCTTTTTACTTTTGTTCTCACACTGTCAGATGGGGCTGAAAAATATACTGACTGCACCACTGCAGAGAGGTCAGACAGACACACACACCCCAATGAGTGTCCTGGTTATGACACTAAAAAACAAAAAAATTATGCTTTTTTGAAATTCCTTATTGTGTCAAAAAATTTTGCCATATAGAATAACTCAACTAGATGATTTCATTTAAGTTCCTGCATTAACGTCTGTGGCAACAAAATGTATACAAAGATAACAAGCAGAGTGAGAAGATTTTGAAGCAAATAATTAAAGCACGAAGACTTTCAGGTTCAGAAAGATAAGGATGTGAGCACCTGGCAGAATAAGATTCAAACCAACTTTTTGCAGAGAGGCAGACCTCACTAAACAGCTCGCATTGAGGATTAGCATTGAATTGTAACCATGGCAACATGGTTAGTTTCTGTTTAAAACTGCTACTGTTTGTCATGTTTTATCAAAAACCCATAGCAGACATTACTCATACATAAGAATTTAAATACATTTTTTTTTTAAGACTTCTATTGTCCAGTGGCTGGAAAAAAAAATGCAAAAAAAATTCATGACAGATTCATAATTTTGATTTTTAGTAAGAAAGTTTTCAGTAATATATCTACTTTATACATTATCACTATCATTATCAAGGAATGCTAATAGAATGGAAGACCCCAAAGCGAATGGCTTCTGTGCTGGACATCATAGTTAGCAAGTTCAAACTCTAGTTGCATTATTTCATTTACTTTTGGACTAAACCCTTGAAAAAGATATACCCCACCTTTCCCCCCAGCTATGGGTTAAATAGTACCACCACTATCCTTATGCAAAGATTAAATAACCTATAAAAGTTTCTGTGGCATTAAATAAAGAAACCAAACCAAACCAACAGAACAGATTCCCTTAACTCTCACACCTTTCCTCCCCATTGGCCATCATTCTCTGTAAGTCATCTAGACAGCACCTAGTATCGTCACAGAGCTGATGAATGTAAGTTTTTACTGGTCGGTCAACACTGGTGTATTCAATTGTTGTAGTCCATAGGACTTATGAATTTGTCCTTACTTCACCAGCAATGCCCAGCATGTCTTGCTTGTCTGGTTTGTGAGACAGCAGTAATTATCAGCCATATGGAAACATGATCTCTCTGATTAAATAAAACAGGAATTCTTCCAAGCTGTGTCAGTACTACTGTATAGTTTAACCACTTTGACTCTAACAAAATGATTATAGAAAAGCTTGATGGGAACTAGAAAAAGATACTCCATACTGTTTTGAACAAATCCTGGAAGCAGCACATTACAAATT
This sequence comes from Sepioteuthis lessoniana, assembly GCA_963585895.1. NCBI lineage: Eukaryota > Metazoa > Mollusca > Cephalopoda > Myopsida > Loliginidae > Sepioteuthis > Sepioteuthis lessoniana. The sequence goes on along the minus strand of CAUZXS010004767.1, from coordinate 116,026 downwards.
AGCAGTTGTATGGCCACTTACCTTCTATCTCACCAACTTTATACTGTCAAACAGAAAGATAAAAATTCAGTTTAGCTAACCTAATGGTCACAAAGTGAGGTTTCACTTTAACATTATACTAACATCGTAAATCAAAATTTTTAATAAAATTTTAAGAATTTAGAAATTTTCAAAATGGACAAAATGTGATTGAAAGTACCATTAATAACCTCAGAATATTCTGTGGCCTATAGTGAACTTTGAATTATCTCTGCTCTCTCAGCAGGACTTAGAGTACGCTGACTGCTTACTCTGCAGAGGTGTATGACACCACCTCCTCCAAAAGTAGGGTGTCCTAGATATGATACTCAAGCTGTAACTATGCATTTCAAACTTCTAATATTTTAAATGCAACTGGAAAATACCAGTTTTATGAGTGCCTTCATCAGCCATTCTTATTTCACTAGTGAAAGAGTGCGCATTATAATTCAATCTATGATTTCATGCCCTTAAAATGGAAGAACTGAAAGTGCATATTCAATATGTTATGTCATAGGAGTTTATGAATGACAAAAATACTACAGAAACAGCTAAAAAAATTTGTTGTGTTTATAGTCAAAGTGTCAATACTGACTACCAAGTCCGAAACTGGTTTTCAAAGTTTTATTCTGGTGATACGTCATTGAGATATGAACTGAAACCAAAACACTCATCATGCCTTGATGAAGATACTTTAAGAGAATTATGGAATGCAATCCATAAGAAAGTACTTGGGAATTAGCACTTGACCTCAGTACATTCCAATCCACTATCTGCTGTGACTGGAAAAAACAGGAAAAGTAAGTAACCTGGGCATTTAGCTTCCCCATACACTTAGTGAGAAGAATAAGGAAGATCATATATCCATAGCAACAAGTCTTCTTTCAAATTAGAGAAATGACCTGTTTCTCAAGAATGTAATTACAGCTAATGAAAAATGGATCTTTTATGACAATATTCAATGCAAAAGACAGTGGATTGATGAGGATGGATCTCCAATGCTTACCCCAAAGGTAGAGCTTCATTGAAGAAAAGTTATTCCTGTGTGTATAGTGGGATCCCCATAATATTATTCATTTTTAGGGTTGAAGCAAAAATCAGACACTCATTACAGACTTATATTCTTAACAGCTACAATGTGTGCATGAAAATCTTTTGAGAAAATACCTCACCCTCATAAATAGGAGAAATGTAGTACTTCACCATGATAATACAAAGACACATTCAGCAATAATCACACAGGAAAAAAATATTGGATTTAGACTAGTCTGTTCTACTGTTGGATATTGACTTGAAGATCTCTTTCATATATCAATGCAGCTGTAGAAGTCAGACACTGAGAACAAAAATAACAGGAAATGCACCTTGTACCTAAAGTAAACAGGATGCAGGTGTCCCCAATGGATATGGATTATATTTTTACGCATCAGTGTTGTTGCCTTTCTTTGCTATACAACACTATGCCATCCACCATATTCATCAGACCTTGCACTAAGTAATTTCTATTTTTTTTTTGTTCTCTACAAAATACTCTTAATGACAAAAAATTTTTCCAAAATATCAGGTAAAAAGGTTTCTGTAAAACTTCTTGAGCTTAAAAGTAAATTAATTTTACTTGCGAGAAAACAACAAGCTACTGGATAAATGGAAAATGGTGATTCAAAATAATGGGGAATATACTACTGATTGAAATTCATTCATTGTTAAATTATGCATATATAAATTATATTCTATTAAAAGGTAAATTATTTATGACTCGACCCAATATATATATATATATATATATATATATATATATTGGTCAGGTGTACTATATATATATATATACTACACCTGAGAAATTTTTTATTAAAAGTTAATTTTTTTCTAAACCAAGGATAAGAAGATTTTGTTATTTTCAGTGAAACATTATACAAATCAAAACAGAAATTATTTGGTATTATTTATTGCCAAACTCTACTGCATTGACACTGAAAATAAAATCGAATAAATATACATGATGGATGTACTTATTTTTGAACTGCAATACATTCATATTTCTTGTTATAGTTTTTCCCTGCTGAAGAATTTGGTAATGAATAATGCCAAATAATATTTGGTTTTGATTGCATAATATTACACTGGAAATAATGAAATTCAAGTATCTTTGGTTTAGAAGAAAATGGTTAGAGGTGTATGAGGAGAAGGAAGACACTGAATTCAAACCACCTTTAATCCTTTCAAAAATTATCCTTGTGTTGAATCCTGTTTGTGGTGGAGGGGTTGGGTAAAAACATACACTTACGATGAGTTTTCTTCTAAGGAAGCAAAAAAAAAGCGCTCAAGATTAAGTCTGGTGTGTATGAAGAGTGTTGTTCTTGCACAATCAAAAAACAACTAATCAAAAAGTACTAACTGTGCTGACCAAAATTGGTACTGATTCTTCAAGATTTTGTGTACATATCATCACTTGGGTTGGATAAATACATAGATCAAGCCATGTATTAAACTGAGCTTGGAACATCACAGGCCATTGATGTATCTAGATATCATATCTTGGGTTCAGTAAGTACATACATCAATACATTTACTAAACTGAGCGTGGAACATTAGAAGGCACCGATGTTTTTAGACATCATCTCTTGAGTTGGGTAAATATGCACTTCAAGACATTTACTAAACTGAGCTTGGAACATCAGAAGCCACTAATGTATTTAGACAACATCACTTGCATTGGATAAATACCTACATCAAGACATTTACTAAACTGAGCTTAGAACTGCTCAAGGCAAATAAAGGTAGTGAGAAAATTTTAATAATTCAAATTTGAAATGTAAACATATTGTCTACCTTGAAAATCAGCCGTCAAACTTTTTCCTGTATTTGAATTCTCATCTCTGGGATCTGCTGGAAACACATGACTATTTGATTTTTAAGACAGTATTTATATATATATATATATATATATATATATTTATATATATGAGGTATGTTAAAAAAGCAATATTTATCAAGACTGAAATAAGGTCACAATAAAAAATTGCACATAGCTAAGTCTGGCATGTGCTGCGCTCACACAATGCTGTGTTTTACCAAGAGGCATTGAGGATTGCCACTGACTTTTCTAAACAAAGTCTAGATGCAGTCTAGATATCATCATTTTATTATGCTCAGCTGTACACACATTTCCTTTAAAATTTTAGAATTCAAAATTTAAAAAATTCAAGGCTCATATACTTTTTTGTCACACTTTGTTAATAAAAACAATGAGAATTTTAGGAATACATAGATATTTTCTGTTGTTGGTATTGGCAAGTTAGCTGTTGCTCGTGCACTCTTTAGTAAAAGATTTTGCTATAGTTTGAGTTTAATTTGGAAGTAATTGTCAAACAAGTTGTATAGAGAAGAGATATAAGAATTGGATACAGGAATAATGAAGGTCTTTTATGTGGAATTTAATATATTTTTGTTAATAATTCTATTGTAGATTTGGTATCTAAAGAAACACAAATTATGAAACTGTTAAGAAGATATTTTCTACTTCAACAAGGATTCTGAGTGATATAAAAAAATCTCACTTTCTTGAAGGTTCCCTATCTTAGAAAGTGTTATCTTAACCTGTGAGGGGTAAGTCCCTATGGCGTAATGACTAAAGTATTGGATTGCAGCCTTAAAGTTAACCTGTGGTTCTCTGATGACTTTTTAAAAAACCTTTTCTTCGCTATTTATTGAAAATTTCAATGTGTTTTGGAGTTGGAGACAGCACAGTTCTAGTGTTAGTCCAGTTGGCTGGGGCTGTAGAATACACCAACAGCATCTCTGCAGACACCTAAGAATCCCCTCCACACACACACAAGCACCAACAAGTGTCCTGAATGTGACATTAAAAAATCTGATAGTAAGGCTTCAACCCCAGAGCTTTGGGAAATATAGAGTACACCTATATTGCTATTGCTGCAAGTTCCACTCTGATCTGGAGTGGTCGCACCTAATAGAGTCCCATCTATTGATCAAACAGAACCGTTTGACATTCAAACTGTGAGCAAGCAAATGATTTATGCTAAATTGAATTGTTAGAAATAGTGCTCTTTGACCACTTAACTGTGTATATACAAATGACTGATATTTAATTGATCCGTTATTGATACATAGCAATACTTGGAATAATTTAATTATGTGCAAACAAATGAGTAATGTTGAAAAGAATTATTAGTGTTAAATAGCAATATTTAAAACTCTTTAACTGTGTGCTTAAATTGAATTATTGGTATTACATAGCAATACTTGGAACCATTTGACTGTGTGCCAATGAATGCATAGTGTTCAATAGAATAATTAGTATTAAATAGCAATACTTGTAACCACTTCACTGTCTGAAAACTAATGTTTAATAATGAATAGAATTATTAGTGTTAGATAGTAATAAATGAAACCATTTAACTGTAAAAAAAAAAAATAGCAATACTAGTATGCAAACATTTTAGTTCTAACTCATTTAAAAATGAAATTGCCAACAAACTATTCTCTTACAAATCATATGAATATCCATTTAAATATGTGCAAACAAATGACTGGTGTTGAATTGTTGTTGTTGCACAACAATACTTGAAACTATTTAAATTAGCGCAAACAAATGATTTATGGTAAATAGAATTATTCATGCTAGATAGAAATACTTGAAACTAAGTGCAATAAAAACTCAGACTTATTTAAAAATGTTATCAACAAAAGGTGTTTACAAATCATATATATTTTATATATATGTCTTAACAGGATTTGGTATTAAGCAACCTATAATGGTTGATATGGCATAAAACCCAGCCAAACCAAACCAAACAATTCTATTGTAGACTTAAACAAAAATGGATATAAAATTACAGAAATGTAATTTTATCAATTTAACCTCTGCTTCAAAGACAACCTGAAAACCACCTTCAAGAGCCTCAAGATACCTGCTGCATCTCGGGAAGATCTGACAGCAGATAGCAACTCTTTTGGCATAGCCAGACAAACTTGAGAGGTGGAGCTAATCATCAGAAAACAGCAGCAAGAAAATCTAGAGCTGCCAGCATGTTATGTAAGCAAGTGGTCCACAGTGATAGAGATTTCTGTACTAGGATAGGATTTATCATTTATCTCTTTACACATTCTTGCAGAAATTGAAGTTATGGCCATCATCAATACTAATGGATGCAGGGTGTTTCACAATTATTGAAACAAAGCAGCAGCCCCTCAGATCTTCTTTGTCGACTTTATTCTCCTTCTCTTTACAGATTATTGCCAAAAATAGTAAACATTTTGATATATTTAACCAAATATTCTGCCTTTGAAGATGGAGCAGAAGATCTTTTGTGTGAACACATATCACAAAACTAAGTCTCTCAAGATTGTTCAAGCAAGATACTGAAGGAAGTTCAATTTCAACACATTTCCAAACCGGAGTCGGATTTTCAAGTTAGTCAAGAACTTTGAAGCTCATGATACTAGTGAAGATCATAGAGCAATGTGTTCCTCACCATCTGGGTCTCAGATTCAAGCTATCACTCCGGAGAAATTTGTGTGCATTATCAACAACTTTGCACACTGCATTCAACAGTGCCTTCATCTGAATAGGAGACGTCTGGAGCATATACTCTAGGACTCCTCTTGACATTTTTGATTCCTGTTTGAGACTAAATGGTTGCAGCTCCTAAAATGTTATCCTATTACCTTTCCATAAATGTATCTTTCATTTTTGTTACTTGATTTGAGCTCAATCACTTTGCTTCAAAAATTGTGAAACACCCTGAAAATATTATCAACCTTGTTGTGATCTGTTGAAACTACTTTTTTATAAACCAACAAGAAATTTTCACTTCAATAGCCATAGATCATATACCAGAAACAACCAGAAATTGTAACTGGTTCCACACATCCCCCTCTGAAACAAACATCAGAAAAATAGTCAATGAAAAAAAGGGTAATAGTATATTTTCCAACCAAGCTGTGACAGTACACCAATTTTTGAGTCAATTTGAGCCAGTCCTTCTCTATATAAATAGTTCAAATTTCACCCAGTAAAAAGAAATGGATTCACCTTTGGTAGCAACACATATCATTGAGACCTCGGTGATGACCAAGCAGCAGCAGCCAGCAGCCTTTGAAGAAATCCTAATTGACCATGAAGCAGCAATCATAAGGCCTCAGCAAAGACTAAGCAGCAGGAGCACTTCAAAGAATTCCTGAAAGGTCACTAAGAAGCAACAATAGCCACTTCAACAAAAGATATGACTACCAAATTAAATTATCCAATGGCAGTTAATCTCTGTATACCATGGCTGCACTATAATGAATTATATATCATATTCACTGTACTATTTTTGTACAGCAGTAGTTATGTGGTATAAATGGCTTAGTGCTTTGTGGTAAGGAGTGTACAATGGATAACTACTTCAGACTGCTATGCTGGATGAGGGTTTTTTAGAGAGAGGTGAGTATGGCATAAAACTTGGCTTTTTACCTGTCTTTTCTGTGAAAGGGGATTAAATTCTCATTTGTTCTTTGGTTTCCCAAGAAGTAAGCAGATTCCCAACTTCTTTTTAGGTGCGACAATTTTCTCTTGTCACATTAATACAAACTGACACAAACACAAGGAATTTTAGCTTTATTTTTGTTATTTGTTCATCAAAGTTAAATACAATTGACTTCTGAAGTAAGAAGAAAGAGAGAAACTGACAATTAGGTATTTCTTATGGCTCACTTCTGATACCATCAAGACTCTTCCATTTGAGAGATCAAAACTTTCAGACTGTCAACGTTGATGGTTGAATACACTATGTCAGCCACCTACCCTCTCTGAAGGTCAAATACCTTCTGATCCCTCATATGAGAGATATCTCCTGACGACTCAAAATCCTTCACTTAAATTTCCCGACCATTTTCAAAGTATGACCACAATGCAATTTTGGGGTTTGTCATTTATTTTGTCTGTGTGATTAGTGATTTAGTTTATCTATTTCTTTCATTCATTTCAGTTTGATCAAGTCATCCTTTTATTTATTTATCTAAAACAAATCTTAAACCAAACAGTACTATCCAGGTTCTGACATAATATAACATCTATACATCAAATGATAATAAATAGGAGCCTATGGTATAATTGTTATCATCATTGGAAATGGACATGGCTGACTGAGTTTGAATCCTGAACAAGGCCGTTTGCAGTTCACATAGCGCCAATACCTTTGAAAAAAGTATGAATCCAACTATTCTTTCTCCAGCTATGAGTAAATAGTAGGATAGACTGATTTCTTTAACCTTGGTATGGCAACTGGTATAGGAGAAGGAAAGAGATACTGAATTTAAACCTGTTAAACTCTGCTTAAAAATTGACCTTGAGTCACATCCTGCTGGTGTGGAGGGATAGGTAAATGCATATGATAATGAAGGATTTTCTTTATTCATCTTATGCACATCTCATCTCTCTCGTATTACCTCACACTTTTTTCCTGTTAGTGCAAGTTATGGTACTCAAAGATAACAATCATACAAGGCCAACCTTCAGTTGTGGGTCCTATTGGTCTTACAGGCACAAAGTGACTAAACTTGACTGATAGATACTTGAAAGTGAGTGATGTGTATCTTTGCATACCTATACATAGACATATAAATGGAGGTGCTTGTAGTGTAATATTGTTGTAAAAAATGGAATCCATGAGCCGAGTTCAAATTCTAGATGAAACTGTTTGCCTTTCATTTTGCACTAATGCCCTTGGAAAAGGCATTCTGTTCTCTTTCCAACTAAAGATAAATAGTTGGGTAGACTGAGTTCTTTAGCCTTGGTAAGGTAAGGAGTCTAGGAGAAAGTGTCTTTTCAATATTAATTACACTCATATATGTGGTACAATCAAAAGTTCTGTGTTCTGTGTATGACACTAAACTGCATATGGTAATGATTACCCAGTTTTGGAGATCTGGGGAATATGTTGTCATTACTCTCAGGTTTATTCTGATCTGGAATGTTGAAAATTATTATCATAAGATAAGAATACTTGAAACCATAAAACTGCATAGTTAGTAGAGCAGACTGAGCTCTTAATCTTTGGTATGGCAACCAGTCTAGGAGAAGGAAAACCCTTTATTCAAACCAGTTTTGCACCGCAGAAAAATTGACCTTGTGTTGCATTCTGCTTGTGGTGGAGAGTTTGGGTAAATACATACTGTTTCATACAATTTTGGTGGGCAGATCAGATAAAGCTGAAGTAACAATGTCTATATAATTCAACAAATTTATTTAAACTCTCCAATATAACTGAGTTTTGGGATTTTTAAGAAAACTGCTCAAAACAAGTTATCATCACAAAAAATGGATTCATTGATCTAAGTTCAAATCCTAAATGATCCTGTTTGCATTTCACATAGTGCTAACACCCTTGGGAAAAGAATGAATCCAACTATTCTCCCTCCAGTTATGGGTAAATGGTAAGAAAGACTGGGCTCTTTAACCTTCATACAGCAACCAGACTAGAAGAAAAATTTAATTCAAACCAGTTATAGACATGGAAAGGGATGGGCTCTAATTAGCAATTAATGCCTAAGATATACTACATGAGTGGCTCACCCATGACCAAAACTAGTTAGAAGACTAATGACCACAGACATAACTGAAATAATACAACAAAAATAATACATCTGAAGTCATTATTAATAATCATCATTATTGTTGTTACATAACAGATCATTGAGATCTATTTTTCATATGTAGTATAACATTTAAATTAAGTCCTGAACCATTAGAAAGGGAAAGATATGGGAATCAACCAGTTTGATGGACAGCAATTAAACTCAGGGTCAATCTGAGACCACAGCTCTGATTTGATGGTTTCAGTCAGGTGAACAAAATGGTTCTAGAGTTAGAATAAGTTAGTCAGTTAGTGAGAAACTCTTAACATAAGAGATTGGACATTCCATCTTGTTCTCACTGATTCTCTGTTCAGGCCACAGTGGGCAATGATGGTTAAAGTCGTCAAGAAATAAAAAGTAATATGTTCACATGAAATGGTGTTCATGTTTGTCATTCTTCCTCAATGAACAAGATCAAGGATTGTAACATGAAGGAAACATCAGAGCAACTGTGATGACAAGAGGAGATGATCAGAGAAGAGTCAAAGTGTAAGAAGAATGAACTGAATAGATGTAAGAAGATAGGAGCTGATCGATCAATGTGCAAGGTCAATATAACATAGAACAGATGATCGTAAAGTATGGGCCAAATTCACATCATGTAGATTGATTGAGTAAAGACCATGCAATATCAATGATAAATAAACGTAACTAATCTAAAGTCATTATCATTACTGCTATCACAAAATTGTGCCAAATGTTCTCACTCAAACACCTCAGGAGGATATAACAGAATTCGGCACTGATGGTATGACTCTGGGGGACAAATTAACAGTGCACCACCCCATGAATATCAGGTGTAGTAGTCATTGAGATTTGTTCTGATCTCTTGCCTATCTCCAGTAATGATCTGCCATGTTTGAAGCACAAGTGCCACTCAAAGAGTACTTTACTTGGCTCATTGCTTCATTGCCATAGGCCTGTTTTAACATTTCAAGCATCTCTGCTCCCCAACTCTGAAATCCCAAATGTGTTGTCATAAAAGCACAAGTAACAGAAGCCTGAACGTTTGCAGAATGATACCAAAAGGCATGAGGTCTTTCAATGCTTGTAGTTCCCTCCCTGTGACATGAACATGACTGTTCTTTTCTTAGTTTATTTAAAACATGACATACTACTCTAAATTTACAAAAAGTCATCATTACAATTAGTCTTTAAGTTGTTTGAGCTTTGTCACCTCAAACACAGCAGAAATTATATAAAATAATATTGAATTACTTAAGTTAGGATAAAGTACTGATTAAGGTATTTTAAAAGTATTTTTATTTTTATAGACTTCTGGGTTTTATTTCTTGTACAAATCTAAAGACAATGATTCCAATATATTATTATTATTATTATTATTATTAGAGGATATCAAAAGTAATTCATTTTGATATTCTTTTACTCTAAAGTTTTTTTTTTATACGCTTGAGTAAACACTGTGACCCCACTATACATATGTATGTGATTATATATATATATATATATATAATACAGTGGAGTTATAGATAATCTTTAGATGCTTACATGAAATAAGCTTTTGAGAAAAGTTCTGTAAAATTTAGAATACTTTTGATACATTTTACACACATGTATATGTATATATATATATGGATGTATTGAACATGTTTTCATTTTTACAGAACTCCTTTCAAAAGCTTATTTAAAGTACTCATCTAAAGACAATAACTTCACTGTATTATTAATTTATATATATATAAAAGGATGTATTAAAATTATTTCTTTTACTCAAATACTTATTTCATGTACACATCTGAAGACTCTCTTCACCATATCATTAATATTCTCTCTCTCTCTCTCTATATATATATATATATATTGTCATCCACAGACAGACTGTTTCATTATATTACAACTCTTCAGTATGGCTAGACATGCAGGATACCCCAAGATGGGATTGAAATCCACCTAACTTTATATCAGGCTGATGACATACCCCTAGGCTAAGCCTGAGACTCAACATCAGCTCAGGAATTAACACATATTTATCAAGTTTCGTTTGTTTACTTTTTGTGCTATCAGATGCCAGAGTGCTCAATTCGTTAGAAGAGCTTTACATTACATGAGTGGCAACCATTATATTCCTTTGCCAGAGTGCTTAACCCCCTGGGGGGGAGTATACGAGGTGCCTTCAATAAGTTTCCAGACTTTTTTTATACAGGCATTTAAAATTGTCGTAGACTCTTAAAAATTCAGTATGTTATTGCAATACATCTTATGAGATGTCTGACCAATTTTTATGATTTCAGGTTCAAATGAACAGCTACAGCAGCAATTGGAATATACCCTACTAAAGCCTGATTGTCATAGCTGGTGAATTTCAAAAATGCAATCTGGACGTGAGGACACTATAGAAGAACGATATGTAATAAAATTGTGTTTTAAATGCCACGGAAACATATGGAATGCTTCAAACTGCTTTTGGAGCATCTTGTATGAATCGAGCATCAGTTTTTGAGTGGCATAAGAGATTCAAGGAAGGCAGGGAGTCTGTGAGGGAGGATGAGAGGTGTGGGAGGAGTAAGGAAGTCAGAACACCAGAGTTGATTGGCCAAATAAAGAATTTCATGGATAAGGACTAACGTGTATGTATAGAGACAATAAGTGCACAGTTTGATGTCAGTGTGGGAACTGTACACACAATTATTCGCAAGGAACTGACGATGCGGAAGATTTGCATGAATTTTGTCCCATGGGTGCTCAGAGAAGATCAGAAAGAAAGACGTTGTCATGACAGCAGGGAGATGGTCAAGCTGATCAATTCAGATTCCGCAGTTCTTGATGCTCTGGTGACCTGCGATGAAAGCTGGATCTACTGCTACAACCCAGAGACCAAGAGACATAGTTCCCAGTAGAAGCATGCTGACTCTCCCAGACCCAAGAAGGCCAGACAGAGCAAATCAAACCACAAACTTTTGATGATCTCTTTTTTTGACAGCACTGGCATGATCTACATGCACTGGGTTCCCACTGGACAAGGAATACTATGTTGAGGTTTTAAGGGAGTTCAGGAAGAGATTCTGTCAGAAGAGGCCTGCACTCTTCAAATCGGGTCAGTGGCATTTCCACCAGGACAATTCGCCAGTCTACAACTCCATCCTTGTCACAGACTATTTGACCAAGATGGGCATCAAGACAGTTCATCACCCTCCCTATAGTCCAGACCTTGCTCCCTGCGACTTTTGGTTATTTCCTAAGCTCAAGGAAAACTTAGAGGCTGTCATTATGAGACAATTGAGGAGATGAAAGAGGCTGTGACGAAGGTCATTGACATGCTCATACAAGAGGACTTTCATGGGGTCTTCCAGAAGTTGTTGGAACGGTAGAACAAGTGCATAGCAGCCGGAGGAGATTACTTCGAAGGGGACTAGAGTTTCATGTGTGTATTATCAATAAAAGTGCCCATACGAAAAAAAAGTCTGGAAACTTATTGAAGGCACCTCGTATATATTGTAATCCATAGACAGATTGTTTAGTTGTATCACTACTCTTCAGTGTGGCTAGACATATGAGATGCTCTAAGCCACCTAATTTTACATCAGGCTGATGACATACCCTTAGGCCAAGCCTGCAACTCAACATCAGCTATATATATATATATATATATATCAATACACACACACACACACATATACACCCACACTCATATATATATATCATTAACAATACTATTTATCTGTACCTTTTGTTTCAGATGTTATAATAGTAGGTGCTCACAGTGACATTCTCTAACTTTTAGGTATTATTTTAAACTGCTCACAGACTTTAGGAAGTGGGAAGAAATGAAACTATGTTTGATCACATTACCTAAAACTGGTTAAACATTATAAGGGTAGGGATTTGTTTTTGTGAAATAAAATATTGAGATTTTGACAATTTTGAAACATTATTTAAAACTAAACCTCAATGCCAATGAATCTGTTAATAGAATTCAGAAAATGGAAGGAAATGAAACAGTGTCTGACTTTACTGCCCAAAACTGGTTGAAGCATTTTACAGTTGGTGACTTGTTTCTGGAAGTAAAGTCAAGAAGTCGATAACCATCAGTTGCTGATTATGATGATTTAAATTATAATGTATTTGAGAAATTGATCATTAGTACTTGAAAACATTTAGAAGAGCTAAGATCATCAAATGATACATATATACATACATGCACATATACAGCAATAACTTTACATGTATAAATGCATACATACATCTATAACTTTACTGTAAGCTTAAAAACCATGCAGAAGCTCTCAAGAAGTCCTCCATGATTTCTCATTTAATTAAGCAAAAATACTTTTAATACACTCCAATATTACTTTAAGTAGGTCTTCGTGCACTATTACTTTGGTCAGTACAGGAAAAATGTATTTTCTAACAGGGATGAACTGAGTGGTTGGGCAATTGGGTAGTGCCGAAGGGCCAAAAGTACCAAGAGGCCTAAGTAGCAAAAATGTCATTTTTTAAGTGGTTTTAAATGAATCAATGTGTTATTGATAAAATCAATGTGTTATTGAGAGAGTCAGCATTACTACAAATCTACTGTTCTATTAATATAATCAAGTTCCTAATATTACTCTATGGCAAGAGAATTAACATCCTGGTAGATTTCTCTATATTTTCTTGGCATAGAGCTTTAAAAACAAATATCTAATTAACATTGTATATATATTTATGGTTAGTAGAGTGGAATGACTTAAAGAATTAATAACTTTCTTAGCCCTGGAGCCTTTGTTACTGTCAATCTAATCCTGATTTCTAATCAACCAGTTTTCCTTTTGTGGTCCACTTGGTTTCAGTTTCTTTATTTTATAGCATATTAACCTTTGTGGGTTATTTAATGCCAAAACCATCCTTGTAGAAGAACAGTAGTAGTACTATTTAACCCATAACTGGGTAGTCTACTTGGTTAGAATAAAAGAATACTAAAATTGATTGTGTAATGTAGTGACTACCTCCTATCACCAGTGATCTAGCCTCTGGCTGTATGACTAACAACAAAAGCTTAATCACAAGAACTCTTGCTGTAGGCATGAGAGAGAATCACACTTTTGTGTTAATGCCCTTAAGAAGGCCATGAATCCTTCTCCACAGCCAACGGATTCATCTGTATGAAGGTGGGTTGAAAATTTCATATGATGATGCCATACCTTCTGTTGATAACTTTTTTGACCAATGAGATCCAAGCACTGCAACAGCAATGGAAGAAGAGTGGGGACTAAAAGGGAGACTATGTTGAACAATAAACCTCATTTAGTTGCATTCCATGAGAGTATCTTGGTCATGTATGTGCATGTGTTGGCTGACCAGCAAGAACTTATTAACATCAGCTTTGTGTGGACATAGGATGTAGTTTGTAAGAACTACCAGGGGCAATGGATGATAGGGACAGATGGAGAGAGAGAGTCAGCATTACTTGATGATGATGATGATCTTGATCAGCCTATAAAATGGGGAGTCTCCATGGCAAAGTGGTTAACATGTTGGACTGCAACATCATAATAAAAAAGTTCAAACTCCAGCCATGCTATTACATTCACTTTTGGTCTAATACCCTAAGGAAAGATATCATCTCCTACTCTTTCTCAATTATGGGTTAAATAGTACCACTACTGTTCTTTTACAAGGATAGCTTTGGCATTAATTAACCCACAAAAGTTGATATGCCATTAAACAAAGAAACCAAGCCAAAATCAAAACCAATTAGCCTATGAACCTTTTAGCCAACCCTCATATATACATGAGTATATACAGATACAAATATTTTGTAGGGTAGAATGGGCTCTTTAGCTTTGGTAAGGCAACCAATCTAGAAAAAGAACAAAACTCTGAATTCAAAACCAGTAGGCAGGACCAGCAACTCCACCCTATAAAAGTATACTTGCGATGAAACTGCAGCACTACTATAGTGATGTTTCTTTTTGCCAACCTTAACCTTATTTCTTTCTAGTCATGTGTTAGTGTTGGTTTTTGCTTGTTTTTTTTTCTGTAAATCCCATTGACTCCTTTTTCAACCCATTTTTTAAATTTCTTTTGTTGTACATTACACCATTAATTTAAATGATTCAATCTAGTTTGTTTAAAGAATATTTTATGAAAGCAGAATGTTCAGCTATCAAAGGGAGCAATCCTCATAGCATAATGGTTAAAGTGCTGGACTGCTGCCTCAAAGTAAGCAAGTTATAACTTCAGTCATGCTTCTGTGTTCACTTTCAGACAAATGCCCTTAGGAGAAGTATTGAACCTTTTCTACCCTCCACCAGCTGTGGGTTAAATAGTATCACTGCTGTTCTACAAAGATGTCTTTGGCATTAAATAACGTATGAAGGTTGATATTCCATTAAACCATGTTAGATAAGAATGTCTATTAGTAACATTATACAGTAACAAATTTAAAGATGGCTCGAAGAAAAAAAGAGTTGATGATTAAGTACAAAATTTCATAGTTTCAACTTAAAATTTGTTTGTGCACTCAGTTTATAAGATTCATTCTGCAAATCCAAGATAAAGGTATTGTCAGTGGTTAGGAATTAAAGCAAACATTAACGATTATATAGAAGAGTCCCAGTGGCATTATGGTTAAAGTGCTAGACTGCAGCCTTGAAGTAAGTGAGTTTAAACTCCAGTCATGCTATTATGTTCACTTTCGAACCAATACTCTTGAGAAAGATATGAAACCTTTTATTCCCCAGCTATGGGTTAAATAGTTTTACTGTTGTTCTTCTACAAGGATTGCTTTGGCATTAAATAACCCACAAACGCTCATATACAAAACCAAACCAATTACTTATCAAAAAAAATGTTTTGCATCAATCTGTTATTAGTTTATTAATTGCTAAATAAAAAAATCCAAAGTGAACATCTAATTTCATAATTTTTGCCAGGGGTCATATTTACATTATGCCATATATTTAGGGTCACATTTGATGATCTTGGGGTTAAAAAGCTAAGCTAGCTGATCATTGTTAGTGACTTTAATTCTTACTAAGTTCCCTACACTACAGCTCTGAATGGTAAATAATTACAGCATATATTTTGGGAGAACATCTTTATATTTATTGCTTATTTCTAGGTAATTAAAACCACAGAGAGGAATATAGTGGATAAGTGGTGGGTGGGGCACTGTACTCAAAAGGACTTTTAAATAAATTTGAGCTTTTAAAATGTTATCAGTTGTGCATTTGGAAATGACATATTTTTAGTTTGTTCTCTAGTGCCACACCTACTTGATGGAATGTTATGAATTTGGGGGGTGGATTCCTCCCAGGTCTCATTGTAACTGGCTGTGTATACAAAAATTCTTTCACTTTCCAATCACACCCTGAAAATACCTGGGGCTATAAAGTTAATAAAGCTGAGCTTTATAAAATAGGATATGACGGATTTTAATAAAAAATTTTCTATCTGTATTATTTTTCTAATTTTTTTTACTTGTTTGGCTCTTAGACAAGCTTCCACATTTCACCAGAATTTTTATTAAATAAAAAGAAAAAATCAACCAAGAAAAATTCAACAAAAGTTAAAATCTTTTTCAGGTATCTGATATTTATAAAATCCGTATTCTCTTTTTACTATTTATTCATCCATCTTGGGCACTTTGTGTGGTGTAGTGGTTATCAAGTTGGTGAGTTTGATTCTCAATGGGTGCCCCATACTTCTGGCCTTGTACTACAGTTAAGTAAAACCTTGTAAGTAACTACAAAAAGTGGACATGTACACCTCACATAGTGTAATGGTTTGGAAGCCAAATTAACAGACCATTGTTAGTTTGATTCTCAGTGGGTGCACCATACTTCAGCCTTGAGTCAAGCTTAGTAGATAACTATTCATCTATTTTGATGAGATGAACAGAACCTTTCGACCAGTACATTTTCTGACCTTCTTAAGGTGTAACATCCACTCTCCTAAGGAAAATAAATCAAGATGTCAAAGGAAATATAAAGCTAGGCCAGCATGCAACTTAACTTACCACAGTTTCTAATATTCAACTGAAGTAAGGGATGCAAAATGGATATCTGGAGGAAAAAATCTGGGAATAATCTTATGTTAATAGGGGGGATAATAACAGTTAGAGTTTTACATATGGGTTGAATAGATCTGTTTGAAAATTGATATTGCATAGAATATTTGAAATCATATAACTGCGTGCAAATTATTTGGTTTGATTAGGTTTATGGCATATCAATCATTGTAGGTTATTTAATTCCAAATCCTCTTTATACATATATTAGATATATGATTTGTAAATACTTTCTCTTGATAACATTCTTAGACAAGCCTGAGCTCTTTTTATGTACACAGTTAAATGGTTTCAAGTATTTCTATCTAATATCAATAAGTCTACTTACTATTAATCATTTGTTTACACAAAAATAAATAGTTTTGAGTATTGCTATGTAACATCAGTAATTTATTTGCACACATTTAAGTGGATATACATATACGATTTGTAATTGAATAGTTTGTAGGTAATTTCATTTTTAAATGAGTCAGGACTAATTTGTTTGTACATTAATATTGCTGTTGTCCCTACGCAGTTAAATGGTTTCAATTATTGCTATCTAACATTAATAATTCTATTTACAATCAATTATTTGTTTGCACATAGTTAAGTGGTTACAAATATTGCTATTTAAAACTAATTATTCTATTGAAAACTATTCATTTGAACACAGTCAAATGGTTCCAAGTTTTGCTATGTAATACCAATAATTTAATTTAGGCACACAGTTAAAGAGTTGCAAGAATTGTTATTAACACAGATAATTCTATTCAGCATGTCTTATTCTTTAGCACACAGTTAAATGGTTGCAAGTATTGCTATGTATCAGTAACAATTCAATTTAACGTCAGTCATTTGTTTACACACCTTAAATGTAAAAACAGTTCTATTTCTAACAGTTCACTTTAATGTAAGTCATTTTATTTGCACACAGTTTAAATGCCAAAGTTCTATTTGACCCATAGTTAAGACCCAATCAGGTACTACCACTTCTTGTTAGAGTGGACCTGGGAGCAATGGCAATGAAGGGGTACTCCACATTCCCCAAAGCTCAAAGACTGGAGCCTCACCATCAGATGGTTTTGTATCATATTAGGACACTCATTGGGGGGGGGGTTCTTACACCTCTACTGAGATGCAGTTGGTGTATTTTACAGCCCCAGCCAACTGGGCTTGCAAAAAAATAATTACTTGAAACTATAATTATTTATTATCATAATTGTTTATCAATTGATTATTTACTAGTTAATTGAAGTCAAATTCATAAATTATTAGATTAACTTAAAGTCCAATTGTATTAAAAGTATTTATTGGTTACTTGAAACCATATAATCACTTAAATCATGTGAAAACTCTTGATTATAAAGGTCAATTTAAAAAAAAAACAGCAATGAATATTGAAAATGTAGTTACAACCACCAAACATTTATAAATGTATCAGATGTCAATATTAGAAAACCCATAAAGAATTGATATACCATTAAACAAATAAATCAAACCAAACCATATAAAAACAAACAAATAAGAACATTATGTTTGATGTAATTTTTTGCTTTGATCTTCAAAAAGATATAATTAATTAAAGTTGGCGACCTTAGTCGAGGGTGACTCGAAGGCCCCCTTTTCAATAGCTACTACACCTAGGTGTAGGGGAGGGTGATACTCCATTCCCTGGATTACTCCACTTTACCCTTGATCCTTACCTTATAATGCTGAGTGTTAAGCAAGTGCCATTTTTTGAGTCTTTGATATAACTTGACCTGGGATTGAACCCCGGTCTCCCAGACCATTGGCAAACACTCTACTCATTAGGCTAATGGCCCAGTTACCATTTGAAATGTTATATGGACAATAAAAAATAAATTCAATAGTCTGAATGTTAGGGACACATGTCAAAACTATAAACAGAGATAAATTAAATCTGACATAGCAACCTTTTTCAAGAAGCACTGATAAAGGGTAGGGAGCAGCAAATGTACTGAAATTGTTAATTTCTGTGGTTGATTAAAATCATTGAAATTTTTTTAAAAAAGATTTCTGTTAATATTCAAACTTGATTTTTTTGCCTCCCTGAACATATCTGATAGTTGAAGTTCTAGTGACCCAAGGGAAATTTCTTGAACCATCTGTTTACAGTACTGTGATCAACTGTGCCTTCACCTTTTGTACAACAAATGTTTTGGCTGCTTCCATGGCAGTTTAAACTCGTAAAGCATAAGTTTCTGAATTAGACTAGATAGCATGTTCATCTGTGTCAGCTTTCAAATCACACATAGAATGAAGCAATGCACAAGGTGTCAGCACACCAACTACCGTGAATACCTTTCTATGACTTGAACTGCTTTGGTCACATGATATACACACCAAACAAGCATATGCCAAAATATTACAAAACTTTTAACTCACCCTAGTATTAGCGATGCTGATTTTTATTCATAGGATTACAAAAATCTTTTTTTAAAATATTGAGTGCCTCCTTTTCCTTCTGGTTTCAGTTTCAATGATTTTAGTCAACCACAGAAATAAATAATTTGTGTGCAATGTTTGCTGCCCCCCTCCTCTTATTTGTGCTTTCTTTCACTGTCTGCTTTAAGAATGAATAGTAAAATCCAACTAAAATTTCCACTCATCAAAATTATAACCTAAATATCGGCAACAAAAATTCTGAATGTTTGAATTTTTTTATATATACAGTAGTGGACAAAAAACAAGCAAAATACAGAATGTGAAAAAAACTGTGTAGCAAAAAATCATGATTTTTTAAAAAGAAAATTCTCAGAAATACAAAAATAGAAAAGAAATTTCTTAGAATTTTCTCTTCCTTGATTTGATATCCTAATTAGGGATTAGTCTTTTGCTAATGACTTTTCACTACTACAAAGGGGACTGTGACAGCAATAATCAAGGAAAATAATCACTTCCTATGTGTCCAAGCCATTAAAGTTTCATTAACATTTGTGGCAATAATAAAAAATGGTTCTGTTTTTTCACTGTCATTTTTTTCAATACTGTGTGTGTGTATATCAAAATTTTCATTGATACTCTGTAATTGAGAAAAACAATCAAGTTTGGGTTGAAAATATACTCATCATATAAAATTTTATGCTGTGGTATACTTTGGCCTGTAAAATATTCTTATTTTTGCTTTCAGAATTAATTCAGTGATAGATAATAACTGATAATATCCATTTTGATTGTAAAATGTTCCACTAGAAATGATAAACTTTTGGTATCTTTGGTTTAGCAGAAAATTAACTCTTTATAAAAAATTATTAGGGGTGTACTGATTCATAGGTGATACTGTAATATCAAATAATAACTGTTTTGATTAGATGATGTTTCACATGAAATAATAAAATCCTGGTTTCTTCGGTTTAGAAGAAAATTAACTTCTTATTTTCTTTAAATCTTTAATGTGCACTTATTTGTAAACAATATTGTATAAATTACACATTATAATATGGTATGGACAGTGGATTTGACGAACCAACCTCAAATTTCTGTTAAAACATTTTTTGTTCACTTTGCTTTATTAGGAAAAGGCATAAATTCATTTCTTTTTTCTGGCTATGGGTCAATAGCGAGGCAGTTGGAGCTCTTTAGATTTGTAAAAGGTTGAGAAATTCTGTTGTTATACAGTATTACCCAAAAATAATTATGACCATGTGCCAGACTAAGCTTGATGAATACAGTATCACCCATAAATAAGTACACCCCAAACAATTTTTATAAAAAGTTAGTTTTATTCTCATCCAAAAATATCAGGATTTTATTATTTCTATTATCTAATCAAAATGGATATTATTAGATATTATTTATTGCCAAACTCGACAGCATTGAAACTCAGTAATAAGTAAACACCTTAAGTATATCTATAGAATTTTATTTTTGGTTTGAATTTCAGTGCAGTCGAGTTTGATTATAGATAATACCTAGTAACATCCATTTTGATTGTACAATCTTTTCCTACAAATGATAAATTTCTGGTATCTTTTGTTTAGAAGATAATTATCTTTTTATTTAAAAAAAACGTTTGTGGTATACTTATTTGGGGATAATACTGTAATACCTAATAATACCCATTTTGATTGTACAATGCTCTACTTCAAATTATAATATTAAGGTATCTTTCATTAAGAAGAAAATTAACTTTTTATAAAATGGCCATTATTATCTTCAAACTTTACTTTTGTGCCCTGGATAAAACTATGTAACACAAATTTTGTTTGTGGATAGTATGTGTTATTTCTTAATTGTCTGTGTTGTAAAAGTATAGAAAATGGCTATCATTCCCTTTAAATATTGCTTTTGTGCTGAGGATTATGAAATTTGGAAAGGGACCTATTTCTCTTTGAAAAGAGGTAAATTTGCACATTTTTATTTAAATAAGGTCTGGATATAAATCAATATTCACACATATTTATGATCAATTTATACAAAAATTAACAAAAGTTTTTAGCAAATTCAAGAAAATTTTCTATCAGCTAGTCATTACTGAATCTATCTTGAATGTTTTGGAAAATGGGTAAACTTAAAAGCTTTGTTACCCACATTCTAAAAGCAAAGTTTAAAAAGAAAAATAGGTTTTTCAGGAGTGGCCCAGTGTTTTTTTTAAACAATTTGTATGATTGTTACTTGATTCAGTTTTTTTGACTGGTCACTAAAATAGCAATTAATTTTAGCAACTAGTGTTTTTCTTCAAAATGTTGTAACTCTTTTTTTATCTACTTGGTAATAAATAGTTCTTAGTTGTACACACGAGGCATGTTTGTCTTTTTCTTTCTTTCTTTCTTTCTTTTTTTTCAAAGGGCTGTTTTATTTTCCATGAAAGGACTGGTTTTTTTTTATAAAAATTAATCCTTTTACCTCAGAGAATATAAAGTCAAAATAAAATACAAATCAGCAGAAGCACTTGTGGTCCTGGAACAAGAAAAAATAATAATGTTGTTGTACAGTTTAATTGACACAAAAGAATTTCATTTTTATAGTTTATATTCATAACTTAAAAAATCTAATTATAAAATGTAGAGTAAGATAATGTTTTGATATGTTATAAGTATGATGTAACTGCAATATTATTCAGATATTGCCATCATTTTTTACAGCTATGGGTCAACTAGTTTATTTATAAGAACTAAAGATTTTATCGTTTTATGCTTAGAGGTTAGGGAAGTGGTACTACTACGCCATGTCAGAGTTGACCTAGGAGTAATGGCAATGAAGGGATGCTCCACACTCTCCAGAACTGGAGACTTATCATAAGATTAAGTTTAGTATCATACCCAGGACACCCTTTTATTGGGGAGGGGGTTTTACCCCCTCAGCAGGGAAGACAATCAGCATATTCTAAGCTAAGCTAACAGGGCTTAAAGGTGTTGAATAAATGTACCAATTTTAATGTTTTCTTTTCCATAATGGTCCCTTAACATCACATTTTAAAAGAGAGAAAAAAAGTCTTGATGTATTTAAAGTATAACCCTCATCTCACCCCCACTGTTTGTAGACCAATTTGCGCAAAAAATAACAAATATACATTTTAAGCTTACTTACTAAATATCTTTTTCCTGTCTATAACTGAGAGTATTCAATATAAATTCTATTTTAGTAACTATAGTTACTAGATATTAATTATACCATCTTGCTTAGTATTTCGATCTCTCCCTGTCACAATGAGCTAAATTGACTTTTTGTGGATATTTGGATTGAAGAATTTGTCAGAAAATATGATCAACTTTACCATGGGCACATGTCTACGACCAGAATTTCCCCAGGAATCTATTTATAATATCTAAATAGCCCAATGTTGGAAAGAATTTAATATTTATTGGGCTTTTGACACACATAAAAGTGCAAAAATTTAAAAACTATACTTTGGAAGAGTATTAATAGCACATGGTAGTATCATACTAAATAAAATGAATAAAAACAGTTTGGCTTGCATTTTGGCTTCAAACAAAAGCAGTTATACATGTCATGTATCTGATATTTGTACAGGAAATGGCTACAAAATATTAGCAATTTAAAGAAACTTTTCATTAGGGATGTTTTCCAATTAGCTGAGGCAGAACGGAATGAAATTACTTTAAAGAGATAGCATGTAGATCTTTGTTTTAGAATATATATATATGAGTTGTATGTTCTACCCCAGCATTTTTATGATATTATCAGATATACAGAAAATATGGTATCTTTTGCCCTTAAAATAAGCATTTTTGTTGTGTGTTACCTTAAAATATAACTGAAATAGTCATCAAAATGTATTACTGAGCCTTTCAGTCCTAAAAATCAGTACATTGAAAGCATAGAGGTATTGTCTTAAATTAGCTTGTACCTGAGCTAGAAAGCAATGATACTAATTTTACCATTAATTTTTTGATAAAATTCTCAACTTCAGAACACAGTAACTTTTCAACAAAAAAAAATGATTGAAACAAATTTAAAAAATGTATGTTTGCTTAAAAATTCAAGATTAAGAATATGCAGATGGCCTGTTTCATGAATAATCTTAAAAAATATTCAACATGTGGCCTTAGCCCACTATTACCTTTATACAGATGCCTTGTTGGATCATGAGAGCAGTTTAAGAAAAATATCAATTCATTCCTTTATTTTTTGAATTTTATTTGTGTATTCCACAGGTTGGTAAACCGAAAACAATTCACAAAATAAAGAAGCTTATACACCGGTTTTTATTTCATATTCTTTGGAAAAAAGTCTTCATGGTATTTACCAATCAGTTTTTTGTGTGATAAATTATGGGCCAAACCAAGTCAATATGTCACTGAGTTGGGGTGCTTCTGTACCACTGATAGAAGTTCTCTTAGTTCTAGGTGCCTCTAAGAAAAGTGTTGTTCCTCAAGTAAAGTTGGCAGTAAAAAAAAAAAAATTCTTTTTTATTAATTTTTTATACATTTTGTAACGTAAATTTTATATACATACACAAAATTTGCACTCACATTTTTAAACCAATCAACAAACAGAACATTCTAGAAAAAAAGTATCCAAACCACAATACTCAAAATTTGTGCCCATAGATTTTTTAACCAATCAAGTACTTTCCCCCAAAAAAACATTCATACGTGTTTTGATCCTCTTAGAAGTTATAAAAAGACAGTGATGGACCAATTCACCAGAGAGTTCACTGCTAACGACAACAAAACTATGCCACTGGACTGTTCCCTTACTTCACCAAAACCCAAGAGGTGCCAGGCTGTCTAGCAAAGACATTCCCACTTATCTTTACACCAAAGGCGAACACAACAACAACAACAACAACCACATTGGCAAAAACAACAGCAACAACATTGTGAGTTCCTGGGCATAATATTCCAGCTGAATAATAAACTTTTATTTTAAAGTTATTCAGGTTTTGTTTTTGTTTTGTTTGGGAAATTACTTGCGAGGAACACATACTGCCTCCAAACTTTATTTTATACTTTCGACACGTCTTGCAATATCCCTGACAATTCTTTTTGTATACCATCATAATTTTTTTTACTTTCAAATGATAATGACATAGAATCTACTTTTTTTTACTTTAGGAACCTTGTTTTCTTCTTAGCTGATTTGTATTTTATTTTGACTTTATATTCTCTGAGGTAAAAGGATTAATTTAAAAAAAAAAAACCCAGTCCTTTCATGGAAAATAAAACAGCCCTTTGAAAAAAAAGAAAGAAAGAAATAAAAAGACAAATGTGCCTCGTGCGTACAACTAAGAACTATTTATTACCAAGTAGATAAAAAAAGAGTTACAACATTTTGAAGAAAAACACTAGTTGCTAAAATTAATTGCTATTTTAGTGACCAGTCAAAAAAACTGAATCAAGTAACAATCATACAAATTGTTTCAAAAAACACTGAGTCACTCATGAGTTACAAGGAACTGATATGTCTTGAACAAACAAAGGTACTGGTACTTACAACTGAAAAAAAGGGGTGTTGTATGAATGGAAAAAAGATTTGGATGAGTCTCTTAGGTGAAAAACATCTCTTGGGAAAACCTGTTCACTTTTCCATCAAGAATACAGCAAATAATGCAGACATATGGTGGTTCATTCAGCAATTCTTTCAGCACTCGTATAGGACAGCAAATTCAGTTGTACACCTCATGGTCTGAGTCAAGACAGCTCAAATTTTCTGATATAGGCAACAGCATATTACTCTAAGAAGAATACAACTCAGCAAGGTAATTCTGATGGATACCTTGCAGTCAAAATCAAGACAGCACAAATTCACAGATATAGGTAACAACATATTTCTCTAAGAGAGGTTCAGCACAGCTGCAAAATTCTCTGAGGGATTTACTCCGTATTCACTATTTTCCTTTAACTGTAGGAAACAGCAAGGTTTAAAAACCAGCACAGCCTGCAAAAATTCACTGGACTACAAAAATTGATGACTGCCTCATGGCTTGAGCAAAAAGGCTTATACTCTCAGGAGGTGGTGTCAGTTCTAAAAATCCCGTTATTTCCTTCTGCCTGTGACCACCCGTAAAAGTCCCTTCGAAGAAGATATTCCCATTACAATAAAATAATTCCAACAGAGGAGCTTAATTAGCTTGAAAATAAATTTTTCCTGTGATCATTTCTAATTAGATTAAAAATTGATTACTTTAAGATTTTATATCATTATTCAAATACAATAAGCAATATTATCTTTTAAAAGTTTCCATCTTACCTGGCATATTGCTTTGCAGTTTGATAAAAATACTCAGTGTGTATGAAAAGGGATAATTATAAAATATTACTGCATTCTTTTATGCATTACTATTTTGATTAGTTTTTTTGTTTATAGGTATATCAAACTTCATGGGTTGTTTAATACTATCCTTGTTGAAGAATAGTTGTGGTACTATTTAATCCATAGCTGGTAGGATAAGAAGGTTCATAGCTTTCCCAAGGGTTTTTGTCCAAAAAGAAATATAATAATGAGACTAGAGTTTAAACTTGCTTACTACAATGTTGCAGTCCAGTATATTAGTGACTCTGCCATGGGAACTCTACCTGTTTACTGTTTTGGTATTCTTGTGAACTTTTCAATTTTCAAGGTTTATTCCTTCTTTTTTATTTATTTTTTTATTTTTTGCTTGCTCTTTTTAAACTAAAGTATCAATTATTTTAGCTAGAAATGATCCCCCTTCATCATACATCAACATAGATCTATTCAGTTAATTTGTCATTTTTACATTTCTAAAAAGTTTAAGTTTATAAGTTTGTGGGAAATAACTAATTAATAAAGTTTTTCCGAATAACTCAAATAATAGAATATGGAAATAAAAAACAAAACAAATAATAAAATACAAAAATAAAATTAAATAAAGCTAAAATGACCCATGATACCATGTTTCACCTGATGATGTTTTTACAAATACATGAAACTTTTAGTAATGAAGTCAACATATGGTGGTCGGATAACAATTTCTTTTATCGTCATCATCAGCATCATTAAGGAATGCCAACAACATGGGTTCTCTTGATTCTTGTCGGCATCCAGTGTTTGCACAGAGCTGATGAATGTAAATTTTTACTGGTTGACCAAGACTGGTGTTTCGATGTGGAGGAGTCAAAAAGCCAAAATTTCTTTTATACACACACACACACACACACACACACACAATAAGAATTTTGATAATATACTGATAAACAAATGAATCCTGCCCTCATTTGAATGTTATTGCTGAAGTTACATATCCAGCATAATGAAATTAAATTGGAAATACTAAGTTAAGCAGAGTACACAGATACTACACTGATATAAAGTATTGGAATTGGGAGCAATACTTTTATCCTTGACAAGGTGCACATAGCTTGATCCAGGACAGAAATGCCAATCTATATATAAATAATTAAAAGGTCATAGTAACAGCAACACATACAGCTTTGAATGAAGAATGAATAATGAAAACATTTTTTTATTTGAAATTCTGTTTGTAGATACAAAGCAACAATTGACATTTAGAAGAGTATGCAAAGGGCTTGAGACTCTTTTCTCTGATCTTGTGAATTGATAGCATGACCTTCTAGAAATTCAACAGATATTTCCCAAGTTATCTAAATCAAGTTTTTCAACCCTCATAGAGCTGATGGACTCTTTGATTAGGCATTTGGTCAGATGACCGAAAATTTGTTAGACAAGTGTAGGAAGCGAGTAAGGTAATATTAGCTAAATATGAATAGTAACTTACAGTTGTTCTAACTGAAAATGTACATATATATATATATATATATATATATATATATTAGAGAAAACTGAAAATTAATCTGATGAAATGTAAATAGAAAAATATGAAAAAAAATATCTGGCAGATGTATTTATTCATATATGATAAAATGCCAATGACTA
Source organism: Sepioteuthis lessoniana (assembly GCA_963585895.1). Taxonomy (NCBI): domain Eukaryota; kingdom Metazoa; phylum Mollusca; class Cephalopoda; order Myopsida; family Loliginidae; genus Sepioteuthis; species Sepioteuthis lessoniana. The sequence continues at coordinate 89,034 of CAUZXS010004767.1, read as the reverse complement.
AAGTTTCATTTTTTGGTCTAAATGTTAGAATGCAATGTTATAATGTATCATCGGAAAATCATTTTCAAATGAAAAAATGATAAATTCTTAGTTTTGGCATATTATCATATATGAATAGATACATCTGAATATTTTAATTTTTCATATTTTCATATTTACACAGGGACTGTGCTATATTTTTTGGTATCAACCCACTAGTGAGTCAGTCCTCACTAACAAGAAGTATTGCATGATCCGCTGCTTGTCATATTTGCATTGAATACATTGAAATGACAAACATGTTTCTTTTAACAAATTCTACTTAATTTTTTCTTGTCATGAAAATTCTTAAATTTAGATCAATATATATATATATATATATATATATATATATAAGGAGGTGCCCATGGGTTTAATAGTTATTGCTATTAGAAATGTACATGTTGATCCAAGTTCAAATCCTGGACAAGGTTGTTTGTATTTTACATAGCACTAATACCCTTGGAAAAGGTATGAATCCAACTATCCTCCCTCCAGCTATGGGCAAATAGTAGGGCAGACTAGGCTCTTTAGCCTTGATATGGCAGCTGGTCTAAGAGAAGGAAAACTCTGAATTCAAACCTGTTAAACTTCACTTGAAAATTGTGCAGAGAGGTTAGAAAATATATATATATATATATATATAATTATAATGATAATAAAAAAGTTTGCTATATTCATGAATAGTGTTCAATATCAAGTGTAGAGCTTATATATCTAAGTTAGGATAATGTATGTATAAACTAAAAGAAATTAAAATCTTACCTTTCTACTAAGTTTCATTACAATAAATTTCATGTATCAACAATGGATTTCCATACTTGATTCAGGTGGAGTCTCCATATCATAGTGGCTAACATGCTCGACTGTGACATTTTAGTATGTGAGTTTGAACTTCAGTCATGCTAAAACATTCTCTTTTGGAAAAGAAAGGATATGCCTAGTTATGGGATAAATAGTACCACTATTGTTTTAGAAGGATAGCTTTAGCATCAAATAACCTTCAAAGGTTGCTATGCCATCAAATAAAGAAACAAAACTATACCAAACCATAGTTACTACATGAAACTCATACTGATAAAAGTTTCGTAAGAAGGGGAATCTTAATTTTCCTTAGTTTTTATGCTTCACTGCTGGTAACCATTTGAGCACTTTTTTTATTTATGAAACATTTTTTTCTTTTAAATGTGCCACATTAGGAGGTGAAAGTATCTTGGAATATGCTGAAGATGATAAATTGCTGAACACATAGAAAGGCAAATTGATCTCTAAGTGTAGACATATTAATAAATTTCTTCTGTGTCATTTATCACCTGTATAATTCCATAATCTATTTCCATGTATTTGAACTGTTCAGATTTTTAATATCAATGAGTTATTTTTATTATCTGTGTGTATGTGTGCGTGCATGCATGTGTGTTTTATGTGAATAAATATCATGTCATATGCCCAATTTATTCTAACCTCAAATTTGATTGATTAGCTGCCTTTTCTCATATTTCTGTCAGATGATTTTGTGATCCACCTGGAATTGTATATAACAAACTTTAAGAGTACATAATTTGAATATTTTAGGCTTTAGATATGCTCTTCCATAATAACACTTAGGCACATTTTTATGCACTTTTCTAATTTGAATCTATATATTCAAAATTCAGTGCTTTGTAATAAAAAATATCTAATAATATCCAGCCTTCCTCAAATGTCTATCGTAATTGGTAACCTCCAAGAAATGTTAAAACAAGTCATTTAATCAATCCATGGCTTCTTCTACCATCAATACTTATGATTGATTTTAATGGCATGTCAACCTGTCTGGGGTTATTTTATCACCCAGAGATTAGGGAATTGCATACATTGTATGATTATATTTACATTTTCTGTGTCGTATCTTAAGAGTTTTTGAACATGCTTATATGATATCAAGTATTCCTATCAATTACAAATAATTTGCAAACATATCTATTTGATTCATCAATGAGACCATAAAAGGTACTACCTCTCTAGATCAGAGTGAACCTGAGAGTAATGGTTATGAAAGAGCTCCAGCCCTTTCTGCAATTATTTCTTAAGAGTTTTTTAATCCCATACTAATAATTTATACACAATTATGTAGCTTCTATCATCTATTTTCATTTAATAATGATGTTTGCATACAGTTTTATAATTTTGAGTAGCTAATAATAATAAATCTTAGTTAACAACCATAGCTTCAAATAATTATTCTTAAAACAAGTAATTTGCACACAGCTAAATTATTTCAAGACTTCTAAACGTTAATGATTATATTTAATAATAATCATTTGTTTGCACATAGTTATATGGTTTCATGCATTCTTATCCAATACAAATAATTTTCAAACAGCTCTCTTTGACTCATGAATGGAACCCTAACAGATACTACCATTTCTGGATAGAGTGGATCTGAGAGAAATGGCAATGAAGCAATATGTCACACTCTCCTAAAGCCCAGGTCACTCCTTTGGTAGTGGGGGTTTACTACTCTGGAGGGGATACAGTTAGCATATTCTAAGCCCCACTATCAGGCCATTACTAAGCCTGTGTATATGACTTTTATTCACTACTCGACTCAAGGAGTGAACTCCTAACTACTAGATAACAAATGCTTTTATCTACAAGGATAAAAGACACCAGAAGAAAGGTATCCATGGAGGCCACAATGGCTGAAGCATACATACAACTAAGATGAGGACATTATTACAAGTATGTCAGTATATGATAGAATATCAACTTGCCAGATAAGAGTATTGGATTTCCATTTTCTGATCTGTCTGTTAAGCAATTTATTCATTTCATGCTTCGTGTTTTCATTGGTAATTAACAATCTTCATCAAGTGGACAGATATGATATAAATCTTCCTCAATGCATCGAAAGAAACAACAAAAAAATTGCTGTTGTTTTCATTATAGTTGCATCTCATCGTACAATGTTTATTCTGAAGAAGATAAGGTGATTGACAAGAAAAAGAGAAAAATGTAATCCTGGGGTAATGTGATGTGGGTTGTGGATATGTGGATGCCTTCTAAACGTACTTATATACACAGAATATACAAAGATAAACAAATTGGTCAAAAGGAGAAAATGTTTGCTTTATACCATTGATTTGTCAATATCTATTTCCAGAAAAGATTCTACTGCCCAATAAGTAGTTCTTTTTATACTGAACTATTATCAGCAACAGTCAGAATCAGATGATAGTAAAATAACATTTCAATTCTTAAAAACAACCAAAACAAGAAAAGAGGATTTAATAAATGCTCTCTAAAGTTCTGAAAAGAAATATTATTATCCTAGAAATTATTCAGGCGATGATCCTAACAGTTGTTATTTTGATCCTTACCTGTCATCCTGCATGGGCGTGCTCATAGTGTAATGGTTATTTTCATTCGAAATGGACATGGCAACCAGAGTTCAAATCCTGCGGGAGGCTGTTTGCATTTCACATAGTGCTAATACACTTGAAAAAGGTAAGAATCCAACTATTCTCTTTTCAGGTATGGGTAAATAGTAGGGAAGGCAGGTCTCTTTAATCTTGGTATGGCAACCTGTCAAGGAGAATTCAAACTTATTAAAGTGTACTTAAAAAATAAGCTTGTGTCGCATTCTGCTCATGCAGAGGGGTTGGGTAAATACGTTTGCTTGTTTCAGTTTTATGGCATATCAACCATTGTAGGTTATTAAATGCCAAATCCTCTTTATACATGTATATAAAATATATAATTTCTTAACACATTTTGTTGATACAATTTTTAAATGAGTCTGAGCTCATTTTTTTGCACATAGTTAAATGGTTTCAATTATTTCTATTTACTATTAATCATTTGTTTGCACACAGTTCAATGGTTTCTAGCACTGCTATATAACAGTCACAATCAAACATCAGCCATTTGTTTACACACATTTAAATGATCAAACAATTCTATTTCTAACAATTAAATTTAGTATAAGTCATTTGTTTGACCCATAGATAAGACTCTATCATGTGCAACCCCTCAAGGTCGGAGTCAACCTGAGAGTAAATGCAATGAAAGAGTACTCCACATTTGCCAAAGCTCCAGGACTGGAGTCGCACCATCAGATAGTTTAGTATCATATCCAGGACACTCATTTGGGGGGGTCTTACCACTCTGTAGAGATGCACTTGGTGTATTCTGCAGACCCAACCAACTGGATTGGGGTAAATGCATGTAAACTCTCTAGCCATACACAGCAATATGTGACCATATATGTATTTAGGGCAGGCTAGGCTCTTTAGCCTTGATTAGGCAACCAGTCTAGGAGAGGAAAAATTCTGAATTCAAACCTGTTAAACTATACTTAAAAATTGACCTTGTGTCACATCCTGCCTATATGGAGGGGTTGGTAAATACATACATGTGTTAAGGATGTGTACTTAGCATAACAATAATCATTGTAAAAATGGAATTGGTTACCCGACTTCAAATCCAAGACTAGGCTGTTTGCATTTCACTTTGCTCTGAACACCCTTGGGAAAGGCTTGGATCCATCTCTTCTCCTCCCAGCTATGGGTAAATAGTAGGGTAGACTGGTTCTTTAGCTTTGGTTATGCAACTAGTCTAAGAGAAGCAGAACGCTGAATTCAAACCAACTTTACTCTGCTTAAAAAATTGCCTTTGTGTCACATCAAACCCAGAGCATAGTGGTTGGGTAAATACATCTTCCCCTGGCTATGGGTGAATGTTGAATAGCAACAGAAAGATGCCTTTGATAGGCAGCGTAAGTTATGTGGGTAGCAAAACAGGATGTGCACCTATGTCTAAAGATAAACAAAACACAGCGGAAATGCCACATGAATTGCGTGGGTGGCATGCCAGAAGGAAATATGACCATGATGATTATGTAGGCATCCAAAAAATTGTATGACAACTGAAGATTTTTGACCCAAAGGGAATAAAAGGGAATGAAGGAGCCAGTAGTAGAGTTAGTAGACGTTATGCCACTCTGGGCGCTGACCTTGAACCAGATGGACCAGGGTTGATTGGTAAAGAAAGTTTTGAGCTGTATGAGACTCGCTAAAATGAGAAAGTTAAGATAATTAAATGCCTTGAGATAATGCTAGATGCACGAAGCAGAGAAGTGTGAAAAAACAGACTCATGAAATTAGAGGAATGTGAAGAAACAGTCTTGTGAAAGAAAAATGAAGAAGAAGTGGAGATGATTAAATGTTTTGAGATGGCTCTGTACCAGGCTTGCATAAGCAGAAAGGCAGAGAGGTTTCACAGAAAAACTGCACCATCACCTCTATGTGTATGCAAACTTAGCCATCCCTGACTCTCTCCTTCACTCCACTATTTTGTATATTTCATAATATAATAAAAGGAAAAGAAAAGAAGCAGATTATATTTTTATACATAAGAGTTGTTGTCTGTTCTTCTCCCAGTATATGACATAAATATAAGAGCAAAGTGGGTTCTATAATCTTGGTGAGGTAACCTGTCTAGAAGGTAAACTCTGAATTCAAACCAGCTTTGCTCTACTTAAAAACTGACATTGTGTCACACCCTGCCTTTAGCATAGGGTTTGGGAAAATACATGCAATGATAGATGGCTATTATATGATAAAATATATTAAGGTCAAATAATAAAAATGATACATTACCAGAATTTTTGATTGCATTCTTTACAGATTGAACCCAATTGATTTGAGGACACTTTTTTTTAATCAGGTTTTTACTAAAATTTTTGTGGGCTGCTGAATGTGAAAATAATTGCTAGAATTTTTATCCATGGCCCGAGAGGAATGAAGGTTCTCCTACAAAAATGTTGAAATTCATTATGAAATGATGACATAGGATAAAATGATTAAATAAAGAAAAAAAGAAGGGTAAAAGGATGCCAAGAAAGAAAGAATAGAATCAAAGAAAGAAAAAAGTGAAAAAGTTGGAAAGGAAGAAAAGAAAGAAGAAATGAAAGAAAAATGAAAGAAAAAAGAAAGGGTGGCAGGAAGAAAAATAGAAATAAAGGAGAAATGAAGGAAGAAACAGAAGGAAGGAAGGAAGGAAGGAAATATAACTGTGCAAACTATTTGTATTAGGGATACTTGAAACAGTATGACAGTATGCAAATTATTAGAATTAGATTGGAATACTTGAAACCATATAACTGTGTGCAAATTATTAGATAGGAATATCTGAAATCATATACTGTGTGCAAATAACTTTTCATAGATAGGAATACTTGAAACCATATAATTTTGAGCAAATTATCAAAATTAAATAAGAACACATAAAACCATGTAACTGTGTACAAATTATTTTTATTAGATAGGAATACTTGAAACCATATAACTGTGTTCAAATTATTCTTATTTGATAAGAATACTTGAAACCATACAGCTGTATGAAAATTACCTATATTTGATAGGAATACTTAGAACCATAAAACTGTGTACAAATTATTTTTATTGGATAGAAATACTTGAAAACATTTAACTGTGTCTAAATTAATTGTATTATATTAGATTGGAATACTTAAAACCATATAAATGTGTGCTAATTATTTGTATTAGATAGAAATACTTGAAATCATATGACTGAGTGCAATTTATTTTTATTAGTGTTATGGTACCGAACCTGCTGACTGTAATGAACTCTTCCTGTTGTTATTAATACTTGGAGAATATTCATCCCCGAGCAAGTTCTTCCCAGCCTAACATTTTGGCAGTCAGACTGATGTTTGACTCTCTTGTTAATATACTTTGTTCCACATGTTATTCTTCCGGACCCTTTACTGGTCCACAACAATTAGAAATGTAATTGCACTGCCCATTAGGTCTTTGGTTATCAATGGACATGCCATAGACAAGTATATATCTTGCCTTTCCAGATCTTTGTTCAGAAAGTAAGACCATGAAATTAGATGAAATAAGAATACTTGAAACCCTTCATCTGTGTGCAAATAATCATTATTGAATAGGGCTTGTTATAAGAAACCATATAATTGAGCATAGATTATTAGTATTAAATAGAAACATTTCAAACAACACAACTGTGGGCAAATTATTTGTATTAGATTGAAATACTTGATATAACTGTGCAGCAAATGATCATTATTAAATAGAAATAGTTACTTGAAACCCTGATTGTATATGAATTATTTATATTTGATTGGAATATTTGAAACCGTATAAAATGCAAATCATTTGTATTAAGAATAGTTAATTGAAGTTATAATTGGTGACAAATGATTATCAATAGTTACTTGAAACCATATAATTACTAGCAAAAAAATACTGAGTTTAGCATTAAATAACCCAACAAAGGTCGACATGCCATAAAACCAGCCACCCAACAAACAAACAAACATATTTATCCTATAAGAGGGCACACAACTCACAAAGACTACCGTAAAAAAGAAAATCAACACCACCCCATCTTTCATTTCTCACTTACAGGCATATATATTTTATTTATATTATGACATCCTATATAGGACAAAAATAAACAGACTGAAAACGGAACTATTTTTATTGCCACAAATTTTAATGAAATGGCTTAGACACACATAGGAATTGATTATTTTCCTTGATTACTGTTGTCAAAGTTCCCTTGCTTAATAAAAAGTCATAATTTTCTAAAAAGAAAATTCTCAGAAATACTAAAACATTGGAAATTTCTAAGAATTTTCTTTTCTTTGATTTGATATCCTAATTTGTGATTAGTTCTTTGCTAATAGTTTATAAACTGTTGTCTGAGTTTAGAAAAGGTCAAATTGTGCCATACAATGATTATGGACTGTCACTTTGTGATACTGCAAAGAAATTGAGTAGCCATCATTCATCAATTGATGTTTTCCTCAAAAATTATGAGAAAACTGGAAATTATCATTCAAAAAAAGGTCATAGCCACAAGAGAAAAATCATTGCACCTGAAGATACAAAAATTGTTGGAGTAGCAAAGTAGCAGCACACTGCAACATCACAACAATTCAAAGATAAGTTAAAATTAATAAAAGAAATTTATGCCTGCTATTTTTTTTGTTTTGTCCAAAACTATAAATATTCCCAAAACACTACTGATGTTCATTGAGTTTAATGAAGCAAACCACTGATGATTCTTAGCTGCAAGACATCATACAAATTCTCTGATGTTGTAATTTTGGTAAGGTGTTAGCTAATTGTCTTTTAGTATCAGTCAACTTTGCATCATTGATTTTTTCTTTTACCATCATATCTGATGATGGCTTCATCAAGAACCAATCTCATTTCTTAAAGGCTCTTGGAAGAACTTAGAGTATCAAAGAGTGAAGTATTTGATGTGAATACAATTTCATTTCTCTATAGAATATCTGTTAGAATCCTTTTCAAGAAACATACTGCTTCATTTGCTTGGTGTATTTAGTGTAATGGTTATCATTGTAGAAAATGGAATTGGCAACCCAAGTTCAAATCCTGGACAAAGCCGCTTGCATTTCACTTTGTGCTAAAAAAAGTATCAAAAAAGTATCAAACCATCAGTTCTTTCCCCAGATTCTGGTAAATAGTTGGGCAGACTGGGTTCTTTAGCCTTGGTTAGGCAACCAATCTAGAAGGAAAACTCTGAATTCAAACCAGCAGTACTCCACTTTAAAAAATTAACTTTGTGTCACATCCTGCCTATAGCAGAGTGATTGGGTAAATACATACATCATTTAAGAAAAATTTTCTTTCCTCCTTTAATTTAATCAACATATTAATCAATATGTCACTTGTGTATACCATTATAGAGCACTTGTTTATACCATTTATCTGTATTGGAATGCTTGGTGCTAGGGAAGGTTTTTATTTCATTCCTCCATTCACCAAACATCAATATTAGCATTAGTATATCAATGAAATTCTAACACTGAACACAATAGAAAGAAAGACAAGATAAACTCAAGTATACATACAAGAATATTTAATATTTCATTCACACAATGTTCATGCCAATAATATTAAAAGAAAGAATACACAAAGATGCACAAAGAGATAAAACTATACACATATTGTTCCATAAACAAACAAAATGTGAAATGGATACTAAATAGAAGAAAGCTTGTTTGATAAAGGTAGGTCAAAGATAGCTATGTGGTTTTATTGTGACCAGGCAGAACTCAGACAGTATATCTTTCCTGTTCAAAGAATAGAGTTAAAAAGAGATCAAGAATGGATTTCTGAGACTGTCATGTGAAGTCCTATTTGATATGCAAATCATCTTAGGAAGATTATCATTTAATTTATCTCTAAATCAATTTCAATTGTAATCTCTGTTAAATTTTTTAGAATTTTCACACAAGTTTGTAAAGTGTATACCTTGTTAGCACCAAAACAGAACTTCCTGTTACTGTCTCAGCAAATAATTTGTTTCTCTTTTCATCAAGTGTTTCTTTATTGCAGCATAACCAATGATCAAAGTATACATTCATAGTTCAACCACAATCCAACACAGAAAAAAAATAACTTTCAATGATGTGTCGAGTCAAGACCCTTATATAAATAAGGTAAGGTTCACTTCCTCTTCACAAAGTTTGTCATCATTCATCATGAAAATGTGAGTCTGATCAATGAAAATGTAGGAAAACAATAAATTATTGTCTTCTATTGGACTTGTTGGTGTGCCTTTGGATATCTTGTGTTCATTGATTAGAATACTTTCTCATTCATTTTTTATCCCCATTCTTCAAACAAATAAGACCTCTTTTTTATCACTATTCATTGAACAGACTTGGACTCACAACCTGATGAATGGCATAGTCATACACCTTGTTACAGAAAGGAATATTACGAAAGAGGACAAATAAGACTTTTCACTATTTTTGGCATGCTTTTTTAAATTCAGGGAACGATGTAGATATTTCATTTGTTGGGGTAGGTTTATGTATTCTTGTAATATTTCTTATATTTTTTATATATATGTATTAGATGTCCTACATGTATATATCTTCTCTTCCCTTTCATTTATTCAGTTTTAGTGCATCATTGGATATACTAATGGTAATATTGAACCTTGGTGAGGATGGATGCAAGTAAATATCCTCTCTCATACCAACTGTTACCAATAACTAGTGTCATGTGGTCTCCCACTAAGAGAAGAGAAATAAGGAATTTTCATTACCCTTTGTGTTTGAATTAGCCAAAGATTGACCATTAAAAGACAAATAAAGAATGTAGGTCAACTTCGCCCAGCCGTTGAAGGAAGAAAAAAATGTGGGTCAGGCTATCTGTACTCCGTGACCTCACTCGGATCGCCTACAGAATAAAAGCCAACAGGTGTTTGCATTCTGTGACTGGAAGGAAGAAGATAAAAGCCAAATGATTGGCAAGAACCCTAAAACGGAAGTGGCACCTTCTTCCGTCAGCAGAAATAGGGGTAAAGAAAATCAGTTTTAGAACAGAGGTCGTCGTGAACAGATGGGGGCGAATCTTGCGCCAAACTCCGGGTAAAGAAAGTGGAAAGAATCTTGGACAAGAAGAAGAACCCATACCTTCAAGCCAGAACTAAATATAACATAAAGTCCGTCAGCCTGTAAAACAAGAAAATACTCTCCGAAGGAACCCGTCAAGATAAGTAAACATTAAGACTGTTTCTCCCTATACCCAATTACTCTCTCTCTCTCTCTCTCTCTCTCTCAATGTGAAGAAGACGAAGAAAAGAAAAAAAAAAGGAAGAAAGACATTTATCGTCATGTATTATCCGCTGATAATATAACCAACATGTTGAATATGTGTATCCACGTGTGTAGTAAAAAGATTGATATATTCTAATGTTTCCACATGTTGAAGTTTGTTCATTTGTGTCGTCTGCTATCAAAAAGTTGCTATTTCATGTTTCTTTTTTCAGCTTCTTTTGCCTAATGTTATCCTCGCCTAACTTGTCCTATACCTTCCTTTAAAATTATTATACGAGAAACCGGAGTTGTCGACTATTATAATTAATATTATTATATCTAAACCTAGAGGTCCATACCTTCCATAAATCTAGGGGTGTAATGTGAAATTTTGAAACCCCTTGCCAGCGGCAGTCAGTCTAGCCCTAAATTAACACCCACATAATATGCCAGTTCATATATATACCTGAGAAAGGACTCTGAACAAGGACTTATTCTACGAGGGATTAAGTGCCAGACCGCCCCGTCTTCACATGTGCGAAAAATAAACTCACCGCTTGGTGATAACAATATTTAAATGCACCAGTTCCCATATGCTTTTAAATGGTTGCTCATCTAGAGATCTTTTTATTTTAATTTGCTGTCACACTAGTAACCACTCCAAAAGAACAATCAATCATTTTGTAGTTCTTCCAACTTCATTGTTTGGGTTTTGACTGCTTTTGTGAATACTACTTTTGGAGAGTGCATCATTATCTCTTCTCCTACTCTCTTGACAATCATGACCAACTCTATCACATTGAAAGCCATGCAAGTGTTTTAACTATCATGGGATCAAGAGTGAATTTGTAAGATCCTCTTTAATATTTTGGGATAAACTTCAATAGTCGTTCTCTCCTTTCAGTTGAGCCAATATTTCCTCATACCTCAATGCAGCAATTATCACTCTAACAAGATACTGCAAAGGTTCAGTTAGGTTAGTTGTGTTTTATGGCGTATCAACCCTTATAAGTTATTTAATGCTAAATCCTCTTTATATATACATAAAATATATATGATTTGTAAACACATTTTGTAGATAACATTTTTAAACAAACTTGAGCTCATTTTTTACCAAACAGTTAAGTATTGCTATGTAACAGTAACAATCTAATTTAACATCAATCATTTGTTAGTACCCATTTAAAAGATTTGTAAGTAATTCTATTTTTAAATGAGTTAAAACTAACTTTTTTGTTCACATTAGCACACAGTTGAATTGTTCCAAGTACTGCTATGTATCACTAACAATTCAATTAAACATGTCATTTGTTTATGCACAGTTAAACGGTCAAACAGCTCTATTTCTAACAATTTGATTTAATGCTAGTCATTCGTTTGCACACAGTTTAAATGTCAAACAGTTCTATTGGACCTATAGATTGGACCACTACCACTCCGGGCCAGAGTAGACCTAGGAGCAATGGCAATGAAGGAGCACTCTATATTCCCTAAAGCTCTAGGGCTGGAGACTCACCATCTGATTGTTTAATATCATATCCAGGACACTTGTTGGAAGGGATCTTAACCCTTTGCAGAGATGCAGTCAGTGTATTCAGCTGAATGGGCTGATACTACTAAGGTGATTCAAAAGTTTTGCAATATTTTGGTAACTTATTTGTTTTATTCCTCAAGTGACAATAAAAGTAGCCTAGCATTTAAAGAGTAGCACCTAGAGAGCATTAGACAAACCTGGGAACACAGTCCAGTGTGATTTTTCCTCTTTACAACCTCAGTAAAAGCTTTCAGAACTGCCAGATTGTGCCTCATGTTACCTGAATATTGCAAAACTTTTGACTCACCCTAGTATCACATGGAAATATGAAGAAATAGATATTAAATTTAAAGAATGGCTACTGAACCTTTTAACTGGTTTGATTTTGGTTTTGACTTGTTTTTTATTTTTTTTTGTTTAATGACATATCAACCTCTGAGGGCTATTTAATGCCAAAGCCATTCTTAAAGAATAACAGTAGTGGTACTATTTAACCCATTACCAGAGTGGGGATAAAGGGGGTTAATACCTTTCCTAAGGGTATTAGTCTGGAAGTGAACATAACTGGAATTTGAACTTGCTTACTGTGATGTTGCAGTTAAGTATGTTAGCCACATCATTGAAACTCCCCTCTTTTAACTTGTTTAGATAAATGGTATTTTTTCTTTTTTCTTTCTTTCTCCATATGTCAATCATGATTTTTTCTTTATACTCTGCTACCATGCAAATGTTTACTGACTTAGTAACAGTTTATCAAATGTTGAGGTCATTTATATTCATCCTATAAGTAAGTAAAGTTGGTGACCTTAGTCGAGGGTGACCTGAAGGCTCACTTTTCAATAGCTACTACACTAAGGTGTAGGGGAGGGTGCCACTCCTTTTCCTGGATTGCTCCACTTTACCCTTGATCCATACATTATAATGCTGAGTATTAAGCAAAGAGGCATCAAGTACCATTTTTTGAGTCTTTATGTATGACTCAACCTGGGATTGAACCCAGGTCTCCCGAGCCATTGGCGAACATTCTAACCATCATGCAAAGTAATCAACAGTAATGATACTAAACAACATTCATTTATTGATCAACTTAGTTTTTAAAACTCTTTCAGAAATAAATTATCTCACAACAATAAACTAGACATTTGCCTGTTAAGCTTGTGCTAATCAGGCAGGGATCCTGGTCTGGCAACCAGTCTAGAAGAAAAAAAAACTCTGGCTTCAAACCAGCTGTACTTTACAGGAAAATTGATTTTGTGTTACATTCTGCCCAAATCAGAGAGTTTTGATTAATACATATTTTATCATAAAATGCCTCATTTAGAAATTCATGTGTTGGAGTCTTATGAGGTCATCCTTATTTTTCCAGCAGTGCTCCTCATGTTTTTTTCATCTTATATGAATGGTTTGTGAGACAGGAGGTATGTGGCCGTATAGCTGCTGTTTTATGGTTTATTGCTTCCAGGATTTGTTCAAAACATCCCATAGCAGTCTTGTGTAGTTCCCATTTAGCTTTTTATTTGTGCATTTCATTAGTGTCACTACAGTTGATTTAAACTGCAAGAATATTGATCTTTCCAGAAACTATAATTTTAGTCTACATCTCCTGCAACAGACTATCTTGAATGGTTGAGAACCGTCATTCAATGCAGGAGTGGTCAAAGCTCATAGTAGGCCTGAGCTAAATGAAGAAAAATAGCACACGCCCATTTCAAATGACTAATTATGTATTTTGGTTTGTTCTATTGGTTGGTTGGGCTATTTTATACTCAAGTCAATTGAATATTGACAGTCTCCGATTATATACAGTACAAAAATGTATCATATCAAACGTTGTCAGGTTATTTAATACCAAAGACAGTTTAGCAATTATGGTCTCCAAGTATATACAGTACAAAAATGTATCATATCAACCTTTGTTAGGTTATTTAATACCAAAAACAGTTTAACAATTATGGTTTCCAATTATATACACCACAAAAAAATATCATGTCATCCCTTGTTAGGTTACTTTATAATAAATTCAGTTTGACAATTATGATCTCCAATTATATGCAGTACAATAATATATCTTCACAATCAATTTGAATTGGTAAACACTTCATTATATCAAATATATCTATTTTAGTCATAGATGGGATCCTAACAAGTACTACCACTTCAGCTCAGAGTGAATCTGGGAGTAGTGACAATAAAGGGGTGACTCCACACTCCCCAGATCTCCAGAATTGGAACCTCACATTTCAGTGTCATATATAGGACACTATTAAATTTGAACTAAAAACTATTAACCAAAACTTTAAACTTGAGATTTTGTTATCAACTTACAAAAAATTTATTGTGGCCTTCTTACTAGACAAAAAATTTCAATGTGCTCTTTAAACAACAAGGGGCTTCTTAGCCATGTAAGTCTTTTACAGTCAGTTTTTTTAACATATCTGCTAATATATTCTCTGTATCTATATTAAATTTTTAATTACCTTGCTCTTGTGTCAGAACTCCTTAAACAGATCTATCTGACCTGTAGATGGAACCTTGATAGACACTACCCTCTTGGTTAAAGACAACCTGGAAGTAATGACAATGAAGATGTGACTCCACACTCCTCAGAGCTCCAGAACTGGAACCTCACCACTGGATTCAGTTTAATGTCATGTTCTGCACATCATTTTGCTTATGCAGACATGCCAGTAACTTATTCTAGGCTCATCTGACAATGCGGTAATTTTGTTTGTAATCAGTACTACATAAATATGATTTATGGGTTGGGTATATACATGCACACATAGTATATATGATTTACTGTATTTAAAACTATATTCTGATGACCTAAATGTTTCTTTGAAAGTTAGATCAGCAATTTGTTGCAAATATGAGTTGTCCTTAACGGCTCATTTACAAGAAACATTTCTTTTTAGAACTTGAATGACCTATTTTAATGAAGAGTTATTTATTTGAAGTGAAATTGAATATTCATCTGACTGTAGAAATACTGATGTAATGCTTGTAGTTTCTTTTGATTAGTAACCATGCATATGTTTAAATACTGTTTTGATAATGCTTTCATCAAATACAACAGAAGAATACATGAAAGAGAAATGCAAGTAAAACAGAAATAAATAATAAAAAAAGTATATACATATTTAATTACATACAAAAGAGATGTCAAAAAGAATATACATTTATATCTACACCAAGCAAAGATGCTCAAACAAATTTCAAACAAAACAAATTTGAATCTGAGTTTTTTCTCATTTTATTTTGCTTGGTGCAACTGTCATTAGGAAGCTAGCTAGTTATAACTTTGAGAAAACCTATTGCAGTTCTAAATAAGCAGAGCTGGATCAAAGCAGATAGGGTTCCTGGGCTCTAGAACACTTTGGGCTGCAATCACTTGTTCACAAACTTAATGAAAATTAAAAGTCTATGAATATAAACCTATACATAGAATGATGCTAAGATTCCAGTATTAATCCATCTTTTGCAAAGCAGATTTTGTAAATGAGTAGCAATTTCAAGCATGAGTTCAATTTTTAAGAAATATCATTTAATTAAAAACCTTATCAAAAAGTTATTTTAAATGCAAAAAGTTTAATGTTAATCCTTTGTTAGGGATCAGACAAAAAAAAAAGTATCAAAGTTATTTCCCCTGAAGGATAGAAAGGGAGTTGTCTCCCGTGGACAGTGCATTATGGGATTGTAGAGACTGGAAGAAGAGATACACGTAAAGGACAATAAGCTCAGACTTGAAAATCAGCCATGACACACATAAACCTAATTGTTTTCTTGTACACCATGAGACCATCTCTTTTCAGTTTTGTTTACGCATATTTCTTTGTAAAAACATTACATTTCAGATTGAGAGGTATTTTTTTACCATACACCAAAAATCTAATATTTCAGGCTGAGTGGTATTTTTTTTACCATACACTTTAGCGAGGAAGAGCGTTACATTAGTTCCTCACTATGTTTGTTGCAAAATAAAGGAGATAGAACGAGATATCAAAAGGTTCTTATGAAGGTCTAATGACAGCCAGAATAAAGGGTACCTTTATGCTACAAGTTTTGTAGGAAGGAAGGAAGGAAGGAAATAGTTATTGAGTTTAGAAGGAATTTTAGCAGCTAAATGCCTGAGCAGAATGTGCGTCACTACAGTCAAGGCATAGTTGAATGTCTGAGCGGAACATGCATTGCCATAGGTGTAGCAAAAGACGTGTTTGCTGGTTAAGAACAGGAATGATGTAGTCACCCATGAATGTGTGATCCTGGTTGTTGTAGGAGAGATGCATGAAAGTCTCCAGAAAATGTTGCCCATGAATGAGGTAGCTGGATGTCTGAGTGGAATTACGCGTCGCTGTAGACATAGCAAAAGTTAGAGGTGACATAAAGGTGTTCCTGTAAGTGGCGGATTACATACATCTAATTCTTGTTTAACTGGGAACCCTTGGTCTAAGTGGGTAGACTTAAGAGGTCCATAAATTAGATGGCTTTACTCATGGTGTTGTGTTTCTGGTGCTATGAAGGGAGTGGACAGAAAGTACGTCCATTCTTTTCAAAAGGTTCTGAGGAAGAGATAGTTTGGTGGGCTTTCACCATTTTTATGTTGTCAGGGAAAATGGTCCGGGCCGAATAGGATAAGCCATTCTCATTGGGTGAAAATATGCAACGACCATAATGGTCAAATTAATTAATGCATCAAACAAAAATACAATGTTCTTTCTGCTACATACACCATAAATCTAATATTTCACAGTGAGTGTTTTTTTTACCATACACCATAAATCTAATATTTCAGACCAAGTGCTATTTTCTGATAAACTATGTAGCAGAAAGAATTTCGAATTTTTGCGCAGCACGTTAATTAATTTGACCATTGTAGTTTCAAATCTCATATTTTCACCCAATGAAGATGATTCATCCCATTCTGCCCAGATGACTTTCCTGGGCAATACAAAAGGCAGTGAATGTAATGAATGCTAATCCTCTCCTCACATAGCAGCAGACTACATTTCCATGAGGAGAGCCCATCCAATTTATGGACCGTTGTTTTCTAGGAATTCATTCCATAATCTTTTATTCATCCCTCCTAGACCAACGGATCCCAGAAGCATTAAATTGGATGTTTAATTCTGCCTCTGATATCACCAACTCAATTCTTGCTCTGACAAAATCAACTGGACCTCGAACTTCTGGCTGAATGCTAAATTCATGCTTAACTATGTACAACTGTCCTTCTTATATTATTACTCATAGCAAAAGGAAAATATCGTCTCAAGCTGTCATTAAAACTATCCTTTTGAAACTTATCAATATTCTCATTAGAGTGTTCGCCAATGGCCCGGGAGACCTGGGTTCAATCCCAGGTCGAGTCATACCAAAGACTTTAAAAATGAAACTTGATACCACCTTGCTTAACACTCAGCATTATAAGGTACGGTTCAAGGGTAAAGTGGAGCAATCCAGGGAATGGAGTAGCGCCCTCCCCTACACCTTGGTGTAGTAGCTATCGAAAAGGTAGCCTTCGGGTCACCCTCGACTATGGTCGCTAACTTTACTTTTACTTATATTTATTTTCTTCCTTTTAATATAACAAGGGTAACCGAATTTGCCTTCGTGTTATAACTGTAAGCCTGATTTGTTTCTATAAAGAAGACTATTTATCTTCAATGTAAAGCTACATATTGTAATTTGCATCATTTATATATCTGAAACAATTGTCCTCATCTGTTATATTTATATTTCAGCTGATTAACTTTCCAGCCTTCTTCAGGTGTTTTTTTTTGTTGTTTTTTTTTTGTTATTGTAGATCACTTTTAACTGAATCTGTTATTCAGTCCACTGGAGTAGACTCTTCTTGTTTCTATGTCTATTCCTTGGGATATTTTGTATAAGTTAATTCAGCTTCTCAATTATTTCCTCTTTGTAATGTTGCTTTTTTAGAAATCTGAATATAACAACCAAGATGAGAATAATAATCAGAGATTAGTAGACAATGTAAATGATAACCATTCCTTATCGTAGAAATTTAGGCACTTGTGTATTTTGTTTTTGAAACTCAGTTCAATAAAAGAAATAAGAGAAATTTACAAATGTCATGACCCGCCTAAAAACGTAAATAAACCAGATCACTCAAACCTTAAAAACATTACATCCAGTTACGACTGGATATGAAACCTTATATAGCCATGACCTGCTATTTGTGGAAATTTGTTAAGGAATTGGTAATCCTGTTTCCCCGAATATCAGCCGCCCCTTGGGGGTCATGTGGTGTCCACTATAAAAAGAGCTCCAACTGAAGATTCTGCCTCTTTTTTCCACTCCCACCACTGTTAGCAACAGGTCCGTTCGTAGCAGCCCTTGATGGCAAATGTATTTGGTACCTTCAACACCAGCCAGGAGCCAAGAGCAATGAACGCACGTGCTGAGTTAAAAGGAACCAAGATCACAGCTAAGTTCCAGCAGGCATTTTATCTGCAAAACTTCACCTTACATCTTATAACCTAACCCTACATAACCTAACTTTACAACCTTACAACCTAAACTTACAACCTCGCCTAAACCTCACAAAACCTTACCTAACCTTACTCTTTTTTGAACTCTTACATATTCGTTGTTTGTTCCATTTGGTGTAAAACCCTGTTTATTGTTTGTTGTATATAAATTCTGTTACACAAAAAATCATTCATCTCCTTTCTTCAAAAGCTGTCACCCATCTCCCTACTGCGGTTGAAGTACAGTTTATTCTTTCACCAAATGTAGGGATAAACCGGGCTTTTCGGGGCTTATAAAAATCCCCATATATCAAAGTTAAAAGAAAAAGGGAATAAATGACATTTACATCATTAATAGGGCTCGTCTATCAAAAGTAATTCGATTAAAATGAAGTGGATAATCTTCTGAAGCCTATCCTAGGCTAAAGAAGAACGGCATTTCCACTCCTATTTTTTTAAAGATGAACTTTACGTCAAGGCAGCCCTGTTAGTTTGTCACAGTTCCTGCTTGATTTCAATAATCCCTTTTTGACAGCCTGGTCTCCTCGGAGGGGCTAGGTTTATCGCCTGGCGCCTGAGGCGTCCCAAAAAGGTGAATGCCAACGGGGCCCAAGGCATTTTTGAGACTGCTGGACATGTCTGGGCTATAACCCTGCGACCGGACCCACTGTAAAAATAGCCTTGTGCCATACTCATACGCTGGTGGGGCGTATAACAAATGCAGCATGCTCATCTCATTTGAGTGGTGACTCTCCAGTGTTTAGGTCATATTTTGGCTG
Source organism: Sepioteuthis lessoniana (assembly GCA_963585895.1). NCBI lineage: Eukaryota > Metazoa > Mollusca > Cephalopoda > Myopsida > Loliginidae > Sepioteuthis > Sepioteuthis lessoniana. Next base: position 69,606 of record CAUZXS010004767.1, on the reverse strand, counting down.
GCCGTGTTGCGCGTTGCACGGTTCGGTCGGGTGTGTCTCATCACTGGATACACCTCTGGCCTCAAGGGGCCGTCCCCCCCCCGGGCTTAAACCCTCCTCAGAGGGTTAGGTTTATCGCCTGGCGCCTGAGGCGCCCCGAACAGGGGAATGCCGACGGTGCCAAAGGCATTTTCGGAACTGCTGGACGCGCCTGGACTACGGCCCTGTGACCGAATCCACCTTAAAAACGGCCTTGTGCCATACTCGTACGCTGGTGGCGAGTATGACAAATACTGCGCACTCATCTCGTAGCGAGGCTCTGAAAAGGAACCCATGGCAGACTTGAGGCTGTAAGCCGCCCGGTTTCGGTAGGGTCACCTTCGGGTGGGTGAGCTGCATTACTCCTTGGGACAAGCTTGGCTCATCAGGCTCACATTGCACTACGTGGGTCGATGAGCAACATAGACCAGCAGGGTTCGAGCCTCGGCTCGTACCCGACCTTACTCTCCCCTAATCCCCACTTTAATCGACCTTCGGGTCATTGACCTTGTGTCAAGCCTTGTCTGGTGGGAGGCACAGGCAAATAGGTAGCGCACTCATTTCGTAGCGAAGCTCTTTCAAGGCTGAATCCTACATCTCGTGGTCGCATTCGTTTTACTTCCAAGGCTGAATCCTACATCTCATGGTCGCATTCGCCTTACCTACCGTAGATATGCCAAAAGGTACTTTTAAGGACCACTAGAGGTCACCTTCTGCGGATTGGTGTGTCGCTGACTGTTCTTATGAATACGTTGAAGCAGACGGCCTGGAGGCAAATACGAAGAGGACTCTAAGACCACTCAGTCTTAACCATTCTGTCGGTTCCCTGTCCGTTCGTTCGCCTAGCTGCGCAGCGCTAAGGCACGGGTTAGCTTTAGCATTTGGTTCCTTGTCTGCGCAGCGTTAAGATACCGCAAATCTTAGCCGCGGCTTCCCGGTCCGTTTGCTCGATTCGTTTGCACTGCGCTAAGGTACAGCAACCTTAGTTTCGGTTCCCTGTCCGTTCAAGTGCCTTAACACAGCCAAAGCACGATAGTCTTCGTACAGCGACGGTAACTCTCTACCAACGACAACCATATCAACCACCAACATCACTCTAGCTGACTACAACAACAACGAACATACATCTTTTTGTAATTCATATTTGTAACCTCGACAAATTAATTTTCATCTTTGTTATACTGTTATCTCGCCTTCATTGTTCTTTTTGGCTGTCATTACTCTCACGCTTAACTAAAACAATTTGCGGAGTCGACGTGCTTATTGGCTCCGCAACACAAAGTTAGGTTTTTAATGAATAGCAATTTTGATTGACTGATTGATTTTAATGGTATGTCAACCCATCTAGGGTTATTTTATGCCTGGAAGTTTGAACGTTCATTATTACATTTTTTGTGGAGTTGTTTCTTAAGAATATTTTTTCATATAGTCCTATCGAATATGAATGATTTTTAAATGGATCTATTCGACCCATAGATGGAACTATTGGAAACAAAACGTAATTGTCAGGCCATTATCATACACTACATAAAATTCTTATGATTATATCGGGCCAAGATATTTCGTTCTGAAAAACAAAAGAATTGGTAACATGTTAACTTATTTTATTTTATTTTATTTTTTGCTTTCTTAGAAATATAGCTGGCAAATTCTTTTTTGGTGTCAGAACATTTGTCCAGACACAACGATTATTCGGTTTAGGAAATTTTACATTTTGTAAGTGGCTGTTTTGCTTACCTTCTATTTTAGTTTGTGGGTGTTGCACCAATAAAGTTTCTCCTTCTTCATTCCTTTGGTAGGGTACGAGCTAGCTGCTGCTAAACTCGAACTGGGCGAGGGAAGCATTTGTTTACAGACATTCTTGACTTGGCCCTTTGTAGTGGGATAATTTTCTTCTTTACCCATATCTTTCTTAAAGTAGAAAATGGAAGATAAATCTGAAGCAATTAGGGCGCTTACTAGCGTGTTACTAGCAATGTTGTAGACAGGACCCAGCATTATTTTTTGCACAATTGGAGTCGGAATGTGAGATTAATGGCATAAGTAAGCAAAAACAAAAATATCATTTGGGAGTCTCTAAGTTGCCCCACGGGACAATGCTAGAGGTGAGAGAAATAATATTCTCACCACCTAAGGATAAACTTTACACCAAACTGAGAGACGAGCTCATTAAGAGAACGTCGACGTCACAACAAAAAAAGATATCTCAGCTTCTCCATGAGGAGACATTAAGAGAAAGCATTCCCTCGCAGTTTCTACGTAGACTCCAACAATTAGCAGGAGAGAACCACGAAGACGGACTAATCCACTATATTTTCCTGGAACACCTCCCTGCAGAATATCATAATGTCCTGGCTGCTGTAGGTCCGGAAGCACTCGTTGAAAAATTAGCCAACATTGCTGATAATATTGCAGACCTAACCTCGCATAGCACTGCTTCGATTTCAAACGTGCGAACTTCTGAGTTGGTTGACTCAATCGACTAAGTCCTAGAAGGATAAGGAGATTGGAAGTCCGTATGGCCCAGGTAGAAGGGAGTCTGGACAAAAAAAGTACATCACGTACACAGAGTAGAGGTTGAGCTAGGGGTAGTAGCAAGGCTACCTTGTGTCGTTTACACGAGAAGTTCGGGGATAATGCACATCGCTGTAGTCCGCCCTGTTCTTTTAATGAGAAGCAGAGAAAAGGCCAAAGCCGGCAACCGGAGGTGACACGGTGTGTTGGCGAAAGTAAAATTAGTTGCCTATTATTCGTGCTTGACCCATACTGGTGATATATGTTTCCTGGTGGACAGTGGTGCACAAATATCCACTACAAAGGAAGTTAAAAAAAAGGCACTCATAAATTTACTCTTCAGGTGGTTAACAAGTCTCTCATTCAAACATACGGCCAGGGGTGCCTTACCCTTAACTTAGGTTTGAAACAGGTTTTTACCCATATCTTTGTGATTGCAGGCATGGAGAAAGCCATATTGAGTGCAGATTTTTTACACAGATATGGTCTTCTCGTAGATATCAACAAGCGTTTTTTGATGGGTCCTTTGACGAATGTTAAGTCGCCTGGTTCGGTGCGTAAAGGATTTCCCTTATCCCTTTCCGTGGTTAACACCAAAGAGAATCTGACATTTTGCAAGCTTTTAAAAATTTGCAAATATTACCAAACCGTCCTTTCACAAGGAAACTCTGCCTCACTCTATAACTCACCATATAATCACCGCCGGTCCTCCTGTTAATAACCGACTCATCGACTTGCTCCAGAAAAATTAAGCGAATTTACACAAATGATTGAAATGGGCATTATCCATCCATCAAAAAGCAACTGGCCATCCCCTTTACACATGGTACCCAAAAGTGATGGTACGTGGCGCGCTTGTAGCGATAATAGAGCACTTAACTCTGCCACTAAACCTGACTGTTACCCCATTCCCTATATTCATGTTGAAACGGCGGTAATTCAGGATAAGTCTGTTTTTACAAAATTAGACCTTATCAGGGTCTACCATCAAATTCCTATAGAGCCTCGACATATTCCTAAGACTGTGATAACAACACCATTTGGGTTGTTTGAATTTCTACGCGTGTCTTTTGACTTAAGAAATGCGGCGCAGTCATTCCAAAGAGTTATCGACCACGTATTACACGGATTACATTTTGTCTGTGCCTACGTGAATGATGTCTTGATATCTAGTTCGTCGAAAGGGGAACATATTAAGCACGTGCAGATCGTTTTTGAACATTTTGAAAAATTTGGGGTTGTTATCAATCCAGTTAAATATGAATTGGGGAAATCAGAAATAAATTTCTTGGGACACTATATAAACTCCGCTGAGATTTCTCCTTCCCCTTCTAAAGTAGAAGCTATTGAAATTTTCCCTATGCCAGACATGATGAGGAAGCTGAGATAATTTTTTGGTATGATAAATTTTTACAGAAGGTTCCTGTCTAAGTATGAGCAGGTAGTAAAACCTTTAACAGACATGTTGACTGATGTCAAAAATTGTGAAATAGTTCTGTCTGACCTTACCTTAATAGCATTTAGAAAAATTAAAAAGATATTGTCCCAGGCATTAAATTGTTGCATGTTGTTCCGGGTAACCAGTTGTGTTTGGCGGTGGACGTATCTTCTAGAGGTGTAGGTGCCGTTCTACAGCAGAAAATGGGCGACCAATGGAGACCGATTTCATTCTTTCCCAAGAAACTGACGCCGATGGAGACCAGGTACAGCACATTTGGACAAGAGCTGCTCACTGTCTATTCGGCTGTTCTCTACTTTCGACATTTATTGGAGGGGTGGACTTCCTATATACTTACGGACCACAAGCCTTTGTTAGGCGCTTTTCAATCAGGTTCGGACACGTACTCACCTCGTGAGACAAGACATTTGGATTATTTGTTGCAATTCACTTCAGATATCCGTTTTATAAAAGGATGTGAAAATGTACCTGCTGACGCCATGCCTCGTGCAATAAATGCTCTCCTGCTGGACCAACGATTTGTGGAGGAACAAACGAAGGACTAGCAATTACAACAGCTTCTGCAGGACAACACTACATCACTAAAGTTGTCTAAGACACGTGTACCGAATACAGACCTGGAGATCGTGTGCGATTCCAACACAGGACGATTACGCCCCTTTGAGCCAGATACTTTACGGAATACATTGTTTTCCTCCATGCATGACTTATCGCACCCTTGTGTTAACACGTCAATCCGACTCGTGTCGGACAGTTCGTGTGGCCACGGATGAAAGCAGACATCCAACAGTGGGCTAAAGCATGTGTGCCGTATCAAAAAGCCAAAGTGAGAAGACACACGCGCTCTCCTTTTGGATAATTTTCATCCCCTTATGTGAGGGTCAATCATATCTACTGATTTGCGTTGATCGGTTCTCTCGCTGGTGCGAGGCTTTTTCCATGCCGGATATTCCCGCATACACCACAGCAAAGACTTTTGTTGCTGGCTGGGTATCTCGTTTTAGCGTCCCAGCTGTAATTTCCACGGACAGAGGGAAGAAACAATTCAAATCAGACTGTTCAACCAGTTAATGAAGTTATTAGGGAGTAAAAAAAACCTAAACCACTGCTTATCATCCAGAAGCAAATGGACTAGTAGAGCGATTTCATCGTTCACTCAAGTCAGTTCTGAGGACTAGGATGAATCAGTCAAATTGGCTGGAACATCTACCTTTCGTGCTTCTGGGACTCTGCACGGCAGTGAAAGACGACTTAAAGTGTTCATCTGCAGAGATGGTTTATGGTACCACACTAAGGCTCATTGGACAGTTTTTTTTCTGCGACCTCCGTTAAAACTTTATGACATGACTTCGTTTGTGGATCAGCTTACATTAACGATGGCAAATTTGGCATACAATTCGCCCGCACAGTGTCAAAAGCCCACATCCGTGCCAAGACTTTTACAGACCTACATACACGTTTTTGTGTGGGATTTAGCCAAGACCCACACACTGCAGCCTTCATATACCTAAAGAGACACCCAAAATGTTTTGAAGTGGAAATAAAAAAAATTCCTCAAAATATTGCCGTGTACAGGTTGAAATCTGCTTCTTTGGATGCTACATGGCTTGGCATGGACACTTCAAGGACTCCCCCACCACCACCAAACGTTATAAAAGAGACAGTGATTAGGTCTGGCCGTCACGTTAGATGGTCTAAACATTTGTTGAGTAAAACGTATTATTGCTGAGTTAATTTTTTTTTTCAGGTCTGAACTTTAAATAGCACTCTTGTGCAGAAATTTACTTTTCTTCCTTTCAGAAAGATTTTTTTTTCACTTGAAGTGATAAAACTTTGTATCTGCATATTGTCCCATCCATATACTTGTCTTATTTTCTGGTGACTTTTCACTATTAATATATCTCTAGCATTGCATCCTTGGCAATAGCCGTGTGCAGGTCATGGACCTGTCCAGGAAGGGGGTACTTGTTGAGAACAAAATTGTCCCCCTTTCTTGTGATTCATGGGCGGAGCTTCCAACAATCACGTAACCGTTGGTCATGTGACAGTTTGAGAAGCAAGTTTTTTCCCTTTCTGACCAAGAAGGTCCTACTGATTGAATGTCTACTTCAGCCTCTGCTATGTGAGAAGCACGTGCGTACAAATCACCTTACGAGAACACACACTACACCAGACCTACATAAGTGTAACTTCTGCCATTCATCACCTTGTTCTTGGAGCAACTACTGCACCTTTATTTAGTATGGTTTGGGACAATTATCATTGTGTACCATATATGTAAATATTAAATGTTTGCAGAGTAACTTTTCAGGTCATGTAATCTTTCCTTGCCGAACTATTCAGTGTTAGACTATCAGCAAGATAGTCTAATGCATTATGAGAAAGCGTGGTTGGTTGTTCAGGCCACTATCATACACCACATAAGATTCTTATAGAGCCCTAAAAAAGTGGACCTGGGAGTAATAATAATGAAGGAGTTCTTCACACTTCCCAGAGCTCCAGAACAGGGTTCTTACCATCAGATGAAGTTTAGTGTCATACTTAGGACACCATAGCCCAGTCGGCTGGGGCTGTATAATACACCAACTGTATCTCTGCAAAGAGGTAAGACCCTCCAATAAGTGTCCTGAATATGACTTTAAACAATCTGATAGTGAAGTTCCAATCCTGGAACTTTGGGGAATATGGAGTACTCCTTCACTGACCCCAGAGTGGTAACACCTATCTATGGGTCAAATAGAACTGTTTTTACATTTAAACTGTGTGCAAACAAATGATGTTAAATTGAATAGTTAGAGACAGAACTGTTTGACCATTTATCTGTGTGTAAACAAATGACTTATGTTTAATTGAATTGTTTGTGATACATAGCAGTTCTTGTAACCATTTAACTGTGTACAAATAAATGATTAAGATTGACTAGAATTATTAGTGTTAGATAGCAATAATTGAAACGGTTTAACAATAGCAGTTCTAGAGGGCAAACAAATTAGCTCTAATTTAAAGATGAAATTACCTACAAACTATTCACTTACAAATTATGTATATATATCCATTTAAATGTGTGCAAACAAATGACCGATGTTAAATTGTTATGGTTACACAACAATACTTGAAACCATTTAACTGTGTGCAAACAAATGATAAATAGTAAATAGAATTATTTGTATTCAATAGAAATACTTGAAATCATTTAACTGAGTGCAAAAGATTTAGCTCAGTCTCATTTTAAAAAGTTCTCAACAAAATGTGTTTGCAAATCATATATATTTAATATATATGTATAAAGAGGATTTGGCATTAAATAACCTACAATTGTTGATATGCTATCCAACCCAACCAAACCAAACCTATATATTTATATAAATAAAGAGGATCTGTCATTAAATAACTTACAAGAGTTGAGATGCCATAAAGCTCAACCAAACTAAACCTGTGTATAAAGAGGAATTGGCATTAAAAAACCTCCAGTAGTTGATTTGCTATAAAACTCAACCAAACCAGGATTATCTTTTTGAGAGAGCTTTAGACAAGTGCAGGAAACACAGTGGGTATATTCTAAGCCCTACAGACAGAATGAAGCAATTTTGAGTTCAGGCAAAGTTTGTCTTTGGATTGAAAAAATCTTAAATTTCAGTAAAGCCATCATTTAAAAGTAATTTTAAGTGCAATATTTTAACTTTTGGCTTTACAAGTAAACAATATTACATGCAAAACAAAAAAATACGAAGAGATGAAAAATAATACTAAACATGGACAAAAATTAAATTAGATAAAAATCAATTTAAAGTATTGATTAATTTGAAATGTCATCTCTTGTTCTGACAATATTGTATTAAGGGCACTCAGGCTGTAGCAAATACAGCAGTAAAGGCAAAATATTCTACTTGATATGTATAAAAAAAATTTACGAAGTTTATATCTAAAACACTTTATTTAGTATAATTCACGGCTGAATGGAAGGAAATGAAAGAGTGTATAGGGTCAATCTTCCAAAGTCTGTGTGTGTGTGTGTGTGTGTGTGTGTGTGTGTGTGTGTGTGTGTGTGTGTGTGTGAGGAGACTGTTTGCCTAACTTGAAAAATTAGCATCCAAAATTATTCCACAGGACTTGAATATCAACCAGAACTGATGGAATAGAACACAATCATCAGACTAAACATCTTTTGGTTAATAGATTTTCCTCTGATGATTGTATTATTGATACATGTAAAAAATGAAATGATTGTAATAATGTGAGATTTTTATTACTTTTAATATATATATATATATATATATATATATATATATATATATATATATATATATATGGTGAAATGGTAAATTTTTCTACATAGAAAAACTCAAAAAAATGTTTTGTCTGAAGAAATTCTTGAATAAAGAATGAAATATTTCTACTAAAACCTTTGTAAGTGTCTGATTTATCCACTTTTCCACTTATTTTTACCACACACACACACACACACACACACACACACACACACACACACACACACACACACATATATATATATATATATATATATATATATATATATATATATATATATATATATATAAAAGTCAGTATTATTTAGCTTTACCTTTTATTTCAAATCTTATAATGATGGATAGAAATGTTGAGCTTCTAGGAATTCTGAAGCATAATTTAAAAACTGGGTTCAAGGCCATTGAAGCTGCTTGTAGAATTTAGTAAGTGGAAGAAAATGAAACAATATCTGACTGTACTATCCAAAACTACTCCTTTGAAACATTGCCTAGAAGTGGATGTCTAATCCTTCTCTTAATATTCATTGTTGTTTCCTAGGTTATGTTTTTATTTTCTTTATTCTAATTTTTATTAGTATTTCTATTGAACAAAATCCTGGGGTGATCTCATTATTGCCTTTTTCTGTTGTATAAAATATCTTGTAACAAAATGAAATGTTGAAACTGTCTTTTTGAACAGAGTGTTTCAGAAAAATTGATATCATTTAATTTTCAAAAGGCTGCCATCATTTGAGATGTCATTTTAGATACAAGGGTGAGTCAAAAGTTTTGTAATATTTTGGTAACATGAGGCACAATTCAGCAGCTCTGTATGCTTTTGCTGAAGTAGTGAAGGTAATGAACCACACTGGACCGTGAGATGTTCAGTTTGCTAAATATTTTACTACTTGCTAGATTTGTCTCTATAGCTTAGAGTGCAGCTTTGAAATCCATGGTTTTAGGGTTACCTGACCATACCTAATCATCAAGATTTTCGCAACCTGAGTGAAATTTTTTGAACCATCTGATTACTGTACTGTGATCAACTGTATCTTCATCTTTCATACAACAAATGTTCTTAGTTGCTTCCACTACGCTATAGCCTGATTCAAAATCATAAACCATAATCCCCGAATTTGAGAACAATGCACATTCATCTGTGTGGCTTTCAAATCACACACAGAGTGAAATAATACACATGTCAGTGCACCAAGTACCAGGATACTACCAACCACAGCTGGTACCTTCCATAACTTGAACTGCTTTGGTCACAGGATATACACACTGCAAACTACAATCTCCCAAAATATTGCAAAACTTTTGATTCCCCCTAGTATCTGAGTAACTACATTGTCTAAATTTAAGAAATGAACACAGCGACCCGAGTTGAAATTCTGGACAAGGCTGTTTGCATTTCACATAGAGCTAATACCCTTGGAAAAGTTATGCATCCAACTAGTCTCACTCCAGCTATAAGTAAATTGTAGAGCAGACTGAATTCTTTAACATTGGTATGGTAATCAGTCAAGAAAGAAAAATCTGAATTCAAACCTGTTAAACTTAAAAAATATTAACCTTGTATCACATCTTGCTCATGCAGAGGGGTTGGAAAAATACTCAAAAGAAATATTCCTATTTGTCTTATCACTTTTGTTCATCTTTATATATATATATATATATATATATATATATATATATATATATATATATATATATATATGTGTGTGTGTGTGTGTGTGACATGGCATTTCATATATAAGTAGTGTAAATGGATTTGTCCATTAGTTATGCATTTTTAGCTGTTTATAAACCACTACTGTTATTATCACTATTTTTATTGCTCGTACCCCCTGAAAGGAATCTACATTATCAAAAAAGACTTCACAGCAGCCATCTTAAAAAGTCATATTTAATCTATGCTATGTGAGACAAGTAAAGACTTAAGCACTGTTTAATTCAGAATAGAAAGAGTTAAATATCTTTACAAGTTCCAAAAAGCTAGACAAGTCACACGAAGAAAGAAAACACTATCCAGTAAGCATTGTATAATGTGGATAAAAGTTTGTCAGTACACAAGCACTAAGATGCAGACTTTGTTGCATAGCCACCTGCAACAGAATAATACATGTGCAAAGAATAATGCAGCTTATTCTCTTGGAACAAAGAATTCTCTTTGCTTGTTGTCCATGTCCTGAAAAATAAAATATAAAAATCATTTTCCTCCCTTTCCTTTTCTATTCTCTCAATGCCAACCTCCTGGCCCATTTTTCTAGCATTTGCTGTTTGTACGTGTGTCAGTAAGGTTCTTATGAGCTGTAAATCATTAAAAAAGCTTATTCAGTCCTGTAAGAAATGAAAGAGAAAGAAAACTGGTAGTGATTCTGGTATCAAGCAAATATATAGATTTTTTTAAAAAGATAACTAGTTTGTTTTTGCAGAAGTATTCATGAAATATATTTAAAAAGTATAAAAAGGGAAGCTGTATTTACCAAGGTAGGAATGAACAATAACTGAAACGTTAATTTTCTTCAAAATGGTCCATTCAACACACTTATTCCAGCTTTCTATTGGTCAAAGATTCTCGGAAACTTCTCATATGTCTTCTATAGAATAGAAGATGAGATTTTGATTACTTTTAGTTTATATACTACTCTGCTGATCAGCATTTGAGCATTTTTTTGATTTATCAAACACTTTTTAAATGATTTTTTATTCTTATCTTTATACCTCACACACACACACACACACACACACACACATATGTGTATATATTTGGGGAAAAAACTGGAAATAAACCTGATAGTCTAAAAATGTACAAAAATAAAAAAAAACACAAGGTCTTCAGAGGATGATTTTATTTCTGGAATTATTTGGCAACATTAAGTGTTTTGGTTTTTAGACCTTCATCATAGCATATGAGTTATTAGATGAAACAAAAAAAGAATGATAAAGTTTTAAACATTCTATTTCCAATATTGAAAGCAAAGTCCTTTATTCATCAGCTCTGTGCAGATACTATTTGAGAGGGATATAAAGGGACAGGATGACATTGATAAAAACAGATAGATGGGTAGATATGAACAAAATAATATATATATATATATAGAGAGAGAGATAGATAGATAGATAGATGTGATATGAATTTAAAAATTTTTTCAACACTAATTACATCACGCAAATTTGAAACAGAAGGCCACCAATAGAAATAGAAACTTCCTCATCTTTTTCCTTTCATTCAAAACTCATGTCCTAATGAAGGACTAAAGACCAAAACATTAAAAATTGGCAAATAATTCAATAAATGAAAGCATCCTCTGAAGAACTGGTGTTTTTTCATTTTTGTACATACACACACACACACACACACAAAAAAAAAAAAATATGTATATCTATTGATACAGATATATATATAGAGAGAGAGAGAAAGATTAGCACATCATATACGAATGTAGTTTTCTTTTATTTTAAATCTATAAGTTACTTGTGGCATTGATAATAACTCATAATTCTTCTTTAAAGTATCCACATCAATTGTCAGAACCATATACAAAGTATGTTGAAAAAATGTTGAAACTCATGCTGTATTTATAAGATAGAAATGAACAATGTTAATTTTCTTTAAAGTTCAAGCCGTGTTGAAAAAGTGTTAGACTGAAGTTGTATTTACCAAGACAAAAATGAACAATGAATGATTGCTTATTTTCTTCAAAATAGTCCTCTGGGCAATAAACACTCTTATTCCAGGTTTAAAGCACTTGGAGAAAAAAAAACTAGATGAGAACTACACAAGGATACTGCATAGTGTTTTGAACAGATCCTGGAAGCAGCAACCCTATAAAACAGCAGTTGTATAGCCACTTGCCACCCATCTCACAAACTATCCTAGTAAAATAACCAAAACATGCTGGGCACTGCTGGAGAAGCAGGGATGAACTCATAAGCAAAGTTTTCCATGGGGCTCATATATGGAAGCACCAGTGTTGACTGACTGGTATAGACCTATATTTATCGGTTCTGTGTAGACACTGAATGCTGAGAGTGATAAATGATAGAAAGATGGTGAGAGAGGGTTAAGGGAATCCATCCTATCAGCCCAACTTGATATGGTAGGAAGTTGTGCTGTCGTATTTCTTTTAATGTTCTCAACATCCTCAAATTTTACCCTTAAGATGAATTTTCATTTTAGTTAACAAGAAAAAATCATATGGAGCAAGATCTGACGTGTATTAAGGATGCTGCACTTGCACAATCCTGTTTTTCACTAAAAACTAATATTCAAAAAGAATTCAGACATTTTTTTTTCAAATTGGCTCACTTTGCCTTCTAGGATCAGTGAAGCCATACTAACAGCTATATAGTGGGGTTGTTTTACATTCCTATTACTCTTGGGGCTGTGGAATACACCGACTGCACCTCTGTTGAGAGGTAAGACCCTCCACAATTAGTGTCTTGGATATGACACTTAACAATCTGATAGTGAGGTTCCAGTAATGCTGGAGCTTTGGGGAATGCTGAGTACCCCTTCATTGCCATTGCTCCCAGGCCCACTCTAGCCTGGAGTGATAGCACCTGATAGGTTCCTATCTCTGTGTCAAATAGAACTAAAGTGTGTACTTATGCTAAACTGAATTGCTTGGAATAGAACTGTTTTGACATTGAAACTATATACTTATGCCTAACTGAATTGCTTGAAATAGAAATGTTTTGATATTTAAACTATGTATTTATGCTAAACTGAATTATTTGAAATAGAACTGTTTTTGACATTGCAACTGTACTTATGTTAAACAGGATTGTTTGAAATAGAACTGTTTTGACATTTAACCATGTGTAAACAAAAACTATACTTATACTAAACGGAATTGTTTGAATTAGAACTGTTTGACTAATCTGTGTAGCTTGAAATAGAAATGTTTTTAACAATTAAACTGTGTACTTATGATAAACTGAATTGTTTGAAATAGAACTGTTTATTTGTATGAAAATATATTTGGCATTAAATAACCTACAAAGGTTGATATGCCATAAAACCCATGCAAACAAACAAAAACTATACTTATACTAAACTGAATTGTTTGAAATAGAACTGTTTATATGTTTAAAAATGGATTTGGCATTAATAACCTACAATGGTTGATATGCCATAAAATCAAACCAAACAAACTTTCATCAAAATGACTTAGTTTGGTGTTGAATGACTCGAAAAAGGTTGATACGCAATAAAACAAAACAACCAATCAATCAACCAATCCTATCACTTATAGTATGACTCTATTAAAACCACATAATATTTTGTTAGCTTTTGTATCTTTTTGTAAGGATTTCTGTATGCAAATATCTGGGTTCAACTATTGCAGGTTATTCAATGCCAAATCCTGTTTATACACACACATAATTTTTAAGTAAATAGTTTTTAGGTAACATTATCTTTAAATGAGCCAGAACTCATTTGTTTGCATACAGTTAAATGGTTTCAAGTACTGCTATCTAACACTAATAATTCTATCCAATAATCTGTTTGCACACAGCTAAATGGTTTCAAGTATTGCTATCTCAGAGCAACTGACCTTCAGCCATTGCCTTCTTGCATCTCTGAGATATACGCACAAGGGCTTCATATGACCAGCCAATTGATTGCATCAGGCCTCTTTAACCCTCCATCTTGCCCAGTAAGAGCCAAAGTGGTGAAATGCAAGTCATTCAACCACTTTGTTGCCAGGTTAAGGATTACTCAGCCACTAGGATCTCATCTGGAGCATTAAGGGTCACCACCCATGGCCAACAGGTGACCTCAGTGGATGGGTCTTTCTCCTTTGCAGAGGCTTAATCAGTGTAATCTACAGTCGCAGCCAAAAGGACAAGTAAATATTGGGTTAAATGAAATAAATTTGATTTGTCACATATATTCATTCAATGTTTTTCATTTATTAAATGTTATTGTTACAATATAAAGTCAAATCTCATTATAATTCATAAACTTTTCATAAAGGCCAAAAAATAGAATGGGCTGTATGTTGTTCAAGGTCATGGACTGATTGGCTAACATAGTGGTAAGCAATCACATGACAAAGAATTAAGCCATTTTTTAGCTAATTGGAAGGCATCACAGACTGAAGCTGTGGATGCTTTCTTGACCCGATCAAAAACATATGAATAACACTCTGCATTTCACAATGGGCAGTTCTCATTCTTGCTGCACCCACATGACTTTAACAGATAGTAGTTCCTTTGTTTGCCTCAACTACCAGGCACAGATAACACTCAGATCATATCCTTTTGCAACCAAGCCACTTTACTTCACATACACACCAAAGGATAGCCCAAAACAAGTTATCCATGAACTTACTGAGAACTCAACACCACAGAATGGACATTCAACGACTTAGCTTCTTTGTAACATTCTGGATTAATATAAAGGAAAAGAACCTTTATGTACATACATTTCTGTGTATAAATTCTATCTCAGTTGTTGATTCTATTGTTATTTCTTACCACCTTCTCTGTACGACATCCTGGTCAGCAAGTTACTTCTATCTCCACTTCTCTCTTTCCCTGTATTACCATACATTTTATTTGTGATTTTTTATATGTAATCATGTATGCAGCATTTTCTGTCACTGGTGTTGAATTAATATCACTACCACTTCTACTGGGCACTATTAGTCTTACTGGCAACTATATATCTCAACAGAGCTATTGTAGGTAAGTTTTTGTTGGTCAACCAATACTGGCACATCTATGTGAAGGAGTCCATAAGAGAACATCACTTATGATTTCATCCTTGCTTCTCCAAGATATGTGGGATACAGCTGGAGAAGCGAGGACAAACTCATAAGTGATGTTCTCCTGTGGATCCCTTCACATAGATGTGCCAGTGTTGGCTGACCAACAAGAACTTACCAACAACAGCTCTATACAGACACTGGATGTAATCTGGAAGACCTGTCAAGAGTGATGGATGATAGGGATGGATGGGGAAAGAGAGGGAAATCCATGCTAGTAGCATGACTTGATGATCATGATGGTGATATATATATGGAGGTATCTTGGTGCAATGGTTATCATCATAGAAAATAGTCCCAGTGACCTGAGTTCAAATCCTAGATGAGACTGTTTCCATTTCATAAAGTACTAATACCTTTGGGAAAGGTATGAATCAAATTATTTCCGCCCCCCAGCTATGGTTAAATAGTAGAGCAGACTGGGTTCTTTACCCTTGGAGAAGGAAAATTCAAAATTCAAACCTGTTAAACTCTGCTTAAAATTTGACCTTGTGTTGTATCCTGCTTGTACAGAGAGGTTGGTAAATACACATACACACACGCACACACATAGTTCTTTTCCTAAGAAGATAAATATGCTATGTACCTCATTAGATCATCAAAGTTAAGCAATGATGAACTTGTTCTGTTCTAAGATAGGTGACCACTTAGGAAGAACAAAGATGAAGCAAAGTTTAATAAATTACAGAACACTAGAAACATGGTAGAATGATCATCTAGTTTTTCTGGTTTGTATCCTTTATTGAAATCAGTTCTTCCAAGAAGCAAAATTCATTAAGCACAAAACATCTTCAAAGTTCAGGGTACAGACATTCTATTAGGAAAGAAAAAGTCATCACAGCTTAGTTAAATTTTAAGGAATTAAAAAAAGGTAATTGTAAGTTATAATTCTATGTAATATTTCAGCAAAAGTGGAAGAGTTTAGTGGGAATGGTTAATTGGGGTTGGTTTGATTTGGTTTCTTTGTTTAATGACATATCAACCTCTGTGGATGATTTAATGCCAAAGCCATCTGTGACACTATGAGTTGGATATATGCACATACATGTATACGCATGTGTATGTGTGTGCACCCATACATGTGTGCGTGTGTGTGTATATATATACGCCCACGCACATGTGTGTGCACACACACGCACACCTACACACATACACATATACACACATACATATGTGATAAGATGAGTTAGATTCGGCCTGGGTATCAAATTTCAAATGTTAGGAAAACCCATTAACTAGATTAAGGAAATCTAGATAAGAAAATGTTTATACATATGGCCACAGGTGTGGGTAAGTGTTAAGTACTTGTCGAGTACTGGTCAAAAACTTAAAAGGGTCTGAATTTAATGTCCCTGTATCGGAGACGACCAGGCTAAAAAATATTTTTATGTCCAGTTTTTTTAAGAGAGAAATGGCCCCCAAAAAAGTTATGGGTTTATTCGTGGGTGTCCCTTAGCTGGAAATAATAATGAAACATTCTGTATATATACAGGTGCATTTTGGATCCTAGCAGTTAGACTTAGTTTTTGGTTCGAGGAAAGTTGATTAGGCTGGAACAAAGAAACAACGAACAGCGACATTACCAGCCGGACCCAGTTAGTTAAGATAATCTTTTGCCAGCCGAAACACAAACTAGAACTAATTATCCACAAAGTGTTACACGCTCTCCATCCTCCCTTGGTGTTTTAACTACAAAGTGTGATTCTGTTCTTTTCCCTGTGAACCTGCCTCTTGCTCGATCTGGCCACACATAAGTTCTCGACGTGGAGTTAGTAACTTATGCAATAAGCTGCAGAGGTGAGTATTCTCACACATCCTTGTAGAAAGATAGTAGTGATTCTATTTAACCCATAGGTGGGGAGAATAAGGAGGATCATACCTTTCCTAAGGGTATTAGTCCAAAAGTGAACTTAATAGCGTGACTGGAGTTCAAAGTCGCTTACTATGATGTCACAGTCCAGCACATTAGGCACTTAACAATGGAGATTCCCTTAGCTGGGGTAGATATCATGGAGTAGTTGTAATGGGACAGCTGGTGTTCCAAGAATTAATTTTGTAACTAGGTTCTCCTGATGGCCCATGAAGAAAAGCATACAAATCTGGGTATGGAGGTGGTTAGGTTTCACTTAGTCTATCTTTGTCATCATCAGCATACCACATCCTGAAAATGGAAGTAAATTAGTAGGTAATATATATATCTATATATATATATATATATATATACTTTACTTATACTGGTTGCTATACTAAGTTTAAAGAGCCCAGTCTCCCCTACTATTTCCCAGGACACTAGTTCTATTCAACCCACAGAGGGGATCCTAACAGGTTCTATCACTCTGAGTCAGAGTGGATCTGAGAGTAATGGTGATAAAGAGGTACTCCACATTCTCCAAACTCTAAGACTGGAGCCTCATCATCAGATTTTTTTTGTATCATATCCAGGACATTCGTTGGGCATAGAGATGCAGTTGGTGTATTTTACAGCCCCAGCCAACTGAGTCTGAATTCAAATCAATAGTAGTTAATACATAGATCAGAAAAAGAGTGAAACTCAGGAAAATGTCACTCATTTAAACAAACTTTTCCAAGTGTTACTCATTAAACAAAGATGAGAAGCAAATTTTGGTCCCAAACTATTTGGGAATGACAACAGGTATTATTTGTTTAAAGAAGAATGACATTTGACAAGTAATGATTAATATATTTAAAATGTCAATGGGCCAACATCTAGACAACCAGCTGTAAGGTTCACAAGCAAGGAGGATGGAAAAAAACTGAAGGTCAGTTCTTATTGAATATTGAAGATTGTTTATCTCCTGAAAGGTCTTTAAAAAAAAGAAAATACTTGCTCCAAATTTGTAAGAATATTAAACACTCAGATAAGTAACTTTCTGGAATCAAGTTACACCATGAATTTGATCAATGGCTAATAGCTTTTGCTAAAGCTAGACAAATTTATAATTTGATTCAAGAGGTGTGCTTAGCATAATGTTAATTATCAATAGAAATAAAATCAGCAACCAGAGTTCAATTCTTGGACGAAGCTGTTTGTATTTCACTTTTCACATTGATGCTCTTGGGAAAAGGAATCCAATTGCTCTCCTTCCAGCTCTCAATAAACAATGGAGCAGACTGGGTTCTTTAGCCTTAGTAAAGCAACCAATCTAGGAGAAGAAAAATTCTGAATTCAAACCAGTAGTACTCCACTTAAAAATGACCTTGTGTCACATTCTTTTTTATGCAAGTAATAATAATGATAATAATAATGATGATGACAATGAAAGAAAAGATAAACCATTTTATGTACATGGATGATATTCAGATTTTTGGGTTTGATTTCTTGTCTAATGGCATATCAACCTTTGTGGGTAATTTAATACCATGCTATCCTTGTAGATGAACATTTGTGGTACTATTTAATCCATAGCTAGGGGCATAAGGGAGTTGCTACTTTTACCACGGGTATTAGTCCAAAAGTGAATGCAATAGCACAGCTGGAGTTTGAACTCATTTGCAGTCCAGCACATTAGCCACTAAACCACAATGATTCCCTGCTAAGATTTTTTGTTAAGAATAAAAAAGAATTAAAATCCCTAATACAAGATGGAGAGTCACAGTGGGGTAATGGGTAAAGTGCTGGACAGTGGCCTCAAAGTAAGTGAGTTCAAACTCTAATTGTGCTATTACATTAACTTTTGGACTAATACCCTTGGGAAAGGTATGAATCCCCTTATCAGTTATGAATCCATAAGAGAAGGGGTAATAGTACCACTGCTGTTCTTCTAAAAGGGTGGATTAAATAACCCACAAAGGTTAGATATGCCATTAAGCAAAGAAACCAAACCAAACCAAACCCTAATACAAACTATTAGAATCTTCAGCCAAGATTTTTTATCTACAAGATGACTACTGAGTACAGAGTGCTGTATTATGGTGTACAGGAAGCTAAAACTTGACAGTTGACTTGTCAATTGTTACTGAGTCCATTAGTTTCATTTTAAAGAAAAAATGTCAAACATCCAAAATAAAAAGTTCAAATATCTGAAAATTATATGTGAAAAAATGTTAATGAAGTCAGCAGATATTGCTTAAACTGATAAATTTATAGAAAAAAATCCTTTACAATTTGAATTATAACTTTCAGATTGCTATCTTAAAGTAAGAGAATTTTTTATAATGAAATTTAATTCTGCTATATTTAATGAAGTATATTTAAGAGAAAACTTTCGGTAAAATATATATATATCTGGCAAAATGTGTAGATAGATGTGTAGATAGATATAAGCTAAAATAGATAGAGTGATAGATTAATAGAAATCAACTGGCTGAGATCAACAGATTGATAGATAAATGTAGACAGATTGAGATAGATAGATAGATAGATAGATAGATATGAATAGACCAAGATCAACTGATTGATGGATAAATGTGAATAGACTGAGGCAGACAGACAGACACAAACAGATAGATAGACAGATAGATAGATACATACATACATACATACAAACTAAGATGGATAAAAATGAACAGGCTGAAATAGATAGATAGATAGATAGATAGATAGAAAAAATTAACCGGCTGAGTTCAATTGATAGATAGATAGACAGGAACAGACTGAGAAAGATACATAGATAGATATACAAGCTGTGTGAGTGTTAACAACCTGAATTTATTTTGATTTAGGTTACATAGCACACCAAAAAGATTCTTTACTAAATTTGTTCTTCAATTTTTTTTAAATCTTTGTTTTTTTCCCACTTGATCCAACCACCTTCCTAAAGCTATAAACATTTTGTTTGTAGCCTTAGTCTTGAGATTTCAGACTCAGTACAGCAGTTTTAAATCTTGGCGTAAAAATGTTATTATATATTTTGGACAGTTTTTGTGCAGATAGAAACAGACGGACAGACATGCTGAGAGATTGAGATAGATAGATAGATGTGAACAGACTGGGATAGGTAAATTGATAGATAGAGACAAACTGAGATAGATAGATCATCATCATCATCAAGTCACACTGACTGCACAAATTTCCCTAACTCTCTCGTTTCATCCACCCCATGATCCATTACTCCTGGCAGGTCTTCCAAACTACATCCTGCATCCACACAGAGCTGATATAAATGTTCTTACTGGTTGGCCAACATTGGCATGTCCATGTGTATGGGTCAATAGAAGAACATCACTTATGAGTTCGTCCTTGCTTCTCCAGCAGTATCTGCATGTTTTGTTCGTCTTACTTCGACAGTTTTTGAGATGGGAGGTAAGTGGCCATTGGGTGTTGTTTCCAGGATTTGAAACCATGATAGATAGATAGATAGATAGATACTGAATCACTTATGGAAAAGCAGCAAACAGAAAAATGGTGGTTATGATAGATAGATAGATAGATAGATAGATAGATGCAGACAGATTGTGATACATATAGATTGACAAGCAGACTGATATAGATATGAACAGACTAAGATAGATAGATATAAAAAAACATGAGATAGATATGTTTGAACAGTGATAGACAAACAGAATGAACACTGTTTCTTTAAGATGCCAGTAGTAATCTCAACTAAACTGTACAAGTATAAGTTTTATGTTATAGGTTAATATGATGGTGAAATCTATCTTTTATTGCACTGGTTGGTGATAAAATCTTCTTATCTTTTTATCAGGGAAATGCCACATAATGACCACAAATAGGGACCATTACATAATGAACCTTGTCAAAATATCTTACCCTTATTCACTTTTTCATTCATTTTTGGGTGATACCAAATATGAAAAAAATTAAGACTTGCTAGAAAATTTTAAAGAATATAAATACACGTCATCATTATCATCATCATCAAGTCATGCTAAAAGCATGAATTCCCTTGATTCTCACTTGTCATCCATCTCTGTTGACCATTGCTCTTGGTAAGTCCTCTTGACGGCATCTAATGTCCACACAGAGATGATGGATGTAAGTTTTTTGCTGGTCACCCAACAGTGGTGTGTCAATGTGTAGAAGTCCACAGTAGAATGTCACTTATGAGTTTGTCCTGACTTCTATAACAGTCCCCAGTATGTTTTGTTCATTTTACATGGATGGTTTTTGAGCTGTTGTTTTGTAGGGTGTCGTTTTCAGGATTTGTCCAAAACAGCATGCAGCATTTTTTTATAGTTCCTGCCTTTTCTCCAAGCATTTAATTAAAGTCCAGGTGAGATACGACCATATACAATACGACCATATACAATACGATCATATACAGTAGTACTGACATAGGTACAGCTCAGAAGAATTCCCATTTTATTATATCAGAGAGAGAATCAGATTTCCATATGGTTGTTAACCTGTCAATAGCAATTTATGTTTTACCTATGCATGTTCTGACATTGCTTTCAGTAAAGAAGATATTGCTACTGAGGTATATGAACTGTTCTACTTATTTCAGAGGTTTGCTATTTAATGAGGAGGTGGCACCATCTTGATTAAAACAAATGAACTCTGTTTCTGTGAGATATTGTGTGCTTTTTACTTTTTTAGTGTGAAACCATTTTCTTCCATGTATAGTACATAATCTTGGCAGATCATGAATAGAAACGGTGCCAATGTATTCTTTGCAAAACTCCAGTGACAATGTTAAGAAAATCAGTGTCACTATCAGATGAGTGAACTATTGCCAAAGTGTTTTTGCTGAGCATTATCATGGCAGTTACAGTTTCTATGGGAAGACCATATGTTAGAAGTATTTACTCCATCTTGTATGGAATCAAATGCCTTTGAGAAATGTACAAACATCTTGCCTCAATATTTTTTGCATGTACTTCTTCAATGATTCAATGAATAGTCATAATCTAAAAAGTTGTGGATTGATTTCTCTGAAGGCCATTTTGATTTTTCCTAAGAATTTTCTCAACTTCAGGGCAGAGATGACTGAGAAGCATGGCATTATAAACCTTAGCATCTATAGCAAAGTTATACTTCTGAAGTTCTTAGTGATTCTCAGGAGACCTTCCTTTCATACATTTCTCTGTTGTATTTTCTATTTTATTGTAAAAATACATTGCAAATTATTTCACTCTAAAATGCATTGTAAATCATTTTATTATAAAAATGCATAGTAAATTTTTTTATTATAAAAATGTATTGTAAACTATTTTACTATAAAAATGCACTGAAAATTATTTTACTATAAAAATGCATTGCAAATTATTTCCCAATAACAATGCATTGTAAATTTTTTCATTATAAAAATATATTGCAAATTATTTCATTATAAGAATGCATTGTAAATTATTCTATAATAAAAATGCATTATATAATTATAATTATAGTTATTTATGCATCCCATGATATCATAGGTACGATTTATTTGACAAATATGTCAAAATTTTCACTCAGAGTAATGATTATATCCATAGTGAGACCACAGATACAAAAAGCATCTCTAGAAATTCACTGGAAATTGATTTATTACTGACCCCTGACATTATCATTACTTCACCACAATTGCAGTTTGTGTTCATATTTTATATAACAATAAGCTCAGTATTTCTGGTAGAGAATAAAACTGGCTCATTAACTAGTGACTTTTTATAATTTTTCAACTAATATTCGTTTGAACCCGTTTCAGTTGTCAATCGCTATGTTCAGCATTGAAAACCCTGAAAGGATTATCAGTGGTGAGGAATTAAGACTGGTATGACTGACAGAATAATGATGTAAATGTATTGGTAATGACTTTATTATAGAAATACATTGGAAATCAGAAAAACAGGCATTGTCAAGAATTCTTGACAGGTAAGGTTATGATATATACAACAACAATAATTAGGGAAATTGCTCATGAGATGAACTGGATATGGCTAAGAAGGGGAACTTCAAGAGAGAAATAGAATATCTGTTAACAGCAGCACAAAATAATGCTTTAAAGATCAATTATACAGGGTGGAACGATAAAATTGTCGCCCTAGAAAAGATTACATGATTCCATTTCCATTTAATGAAAACCAGTTTTCTTTTTTTTGTTGCAGACCATCTACTAGTTGGCCAGTTGTGTACAAATCCCAAGAGTGATAGGTGCCTTCTATCATGTCTGAAAGTGACACAATCTTCAACGAGCGAGATCAGAGATGTGCCGCTGTACAAGTCATGCTCTCTACCGATCCAAGTTATGACAACAGGACCATTGCCAGCACCCTCAAAATGCAAATCTGGATTGCCATGATTAACAGGGACGTGCCCAGGGTGATGAAAACAAAGTTTCCAGCTACGGTTATGGTCTTTGGTGTGGTTTCAAGTGAGGGCCACATCATGCCACCTCACATCTTGGAAGTCGGCTTGAAAGTCAACACCAAAGTGTACCTGGATGTGCTGAAGAGTGTGGTGACCCCCTAGTGCAATCAGGTGGCCAGTGGCAGACCCTGGGTGTGGCAGTAAGACACGGCGCCGGCCCACAAGTCCAAAGAGACCCAGGCTTGGCTTCAGAAGGAGTGCTACGACTTTGTACCCTTCTCTCACTGGGTCCCCCCCCCCGACCTGAACCCGCTGGACTACTTCGTTTGGTCATACATCAAGAACATCACCAACATGACCTCCCACAACACCAAAGCCAGCCTGATCGCCGCCATCTGCCGAGTATTCACCGAGCTACTGCCGGTGAGTGGAAAAGGCATGCTCCCAGTTCCAGATCGAGACGGTGATTGAGGCTGAAGGCGGCTACATTGAATAGATGTCAGCTCTACTACATAATCAAGTTACCTGAATTGATTTTTTCAATAAAAGTTTTAAAATAAAGTTGTAGTGTTGTTTTCTTTGGGATGACAATTTAATCGTTCCACCCTCAATCAAAGCAAAAATTGATTATGAACAGAAGTATAGCAAGTATAGGTTATGTGGGGACAGATTAAATAGTTAATTACATAATAAGTGAATGCAGTAAAATGGCACAAAATGAATACAAGACTAGGCATGACTGGGTGGGAAAGTGATCCACTGGGAATTGTGCAAAAGATTAAAATTGACCATACTGCCAAATGCTATATGCACATACCAGACTATGTTCTAGAAAATTCTCTGGTATTTTGAGGTACAAATAGATCACCTAATCCCTGCCTGAAAACCAGATTTAGTGTTAACGTGAAGAAAAGTACTTATCAACTGATGGATTTTACCCTTCCAAAGACCATAGAGTGAAAATAAAATAAGCCAAAAGATTGATAAATACTTGGATCTTGCCAGCTGTGGAATATGAAGGTGACAGTGTACTTGTTGTCCTTGAGACAGTTTTGAAAGGCATGGAAAAGAGAAGAGGAACTGGAGATGAAGAATTGAGTCCATCAAGACCACAGCACAGCTAAGATCAGCTTGAGTACTTAGAAGAGTCATGAAGACTGGAAGAGACTTGCTGTCACTCAGACTTATGTGAAAAACTACCAATTAAAACTGGTGTGAAAAACTTGCATAAAGTGAAAATAATAAGAATAATGATAAAGAAAATTACAAATACTTCAAAATATTAGAAACGGGCACCATTAAGCAGGTGGAGATGAAAGAAAAAATAACAAAGGAGTACCTTAGATGAACCAGAAAGTTTCTTGAAACCAGGCTCTGCAACAGAAATCTCATTAAAGGAATAAGCACTTGGGCAGTCCCTGTTGCAAGATACTTAGGACCATTCTTAAAATAGACAAGGGAAGAACTCAGACAAAGGAACTAGAAGAGAAGAAAGTTGATGACAATGCTCAAGGCTGTACATCTGAAAGATGACATAAACAGACTTTATGTGTCAAGAAGGAAGAAGAAATTGTGTGAATGCATCAATATGAGTGTTTGAAGACTGCATTAAAAAGAACAAAAAGGGACTAATTAAGTGGCCAATAACATCACTGAAAACATAAGGACAAATGGAACAACAATAACTAGGAAACAGAAATGGGAAGACAAAAAAATAGCTATTTCAAGTAACAAACTGGTTAAATCTCATACAAGAAGACCTGGATATGGCTATGGAAGGGAAACCTTACAAAAGAAACTGAATCTCTTCTAACAGCAGCACAAAACAACGCCATAAGGACCAATTATGTTAAAGCGAAAATAGATAAGATACAACAGAATAGCAAATTTAGGTTATGTGGTGATAAAGATGAAACCATTAATCACATGATAAGCAAATGTTGCAAACCAATGCAAGAGGACTATAAGACTAGACACGACTGGGTGGGAAAGGTGGTCCACTCGGAACTGTGCAAGAAATTGAAATTTGACCATACTAACAAATAGTATATGCATAAACCAGAATATGTCCTAGAGAATAAGACTCATAAAATTCTCTGGCATTTTGAGATACAAACAAATCACCTAATCCCAGTCAGAAAACCAGACCTAGTGATGATTAAGAAAAAAGAGAATTTGCTGTATGGTGGATTTTGCTGCCCCAGTAGACCATAGAGTGCAAATCAAAGAAAGTGAAAAGAGAGACAACTACTTGGATCTTGCCGGAAAACTAAAAAAAACAAACTATGGAATATGAGGGGGACGGTGATACTAATTATAATTGGCATGCTTGGAACGGTCCCTAAAGGCTTGGTAAGGGGGCTGGAAGAGTTGGAAATCGGAGGACGAATCGAGACAATCCAAACTACAGAGACTGGCCAGAATATCGAGTAGAGTCCAGGAGACCTAAGCAGACTTGCTGTCACTTGAACTCCAGTGAAAGACCATCAGATAACGCTGGTGAGAAAAAAACTCACAAATAAAATAATAATAAACATCTTCATTCAAAAGATCACATTACAAAATTTATTTATTTTAAGAGGATCGTTATTTTTTTAGGTTATTTAATGCCAAATCCATTATTGTAGAACAGTAGTGGTACTATTTAACTGGTAGCCGAGGGGTGGGATTAGAGGGTTCATACCTTTCACAAGAATATTAGTCTGAAAGAAGAACATAATAGCATGACTGGAGTTCGAACTCGCTAACTGCGGTGTTACAGTCCAGCATGTTTACTCCTATGCCACAGGACTCCCTCCATTTTAAGAGGAGTATGATTCTTACCTTAAAAGGTAGTGTTGTCTAGAGAGAAGAAGAACAAAAGTGAACATTTTCTCAGCATCTTTCTCCGACTCTCTCGATAGCTCTTTACAACTTGAGGCCCAATGTGTAACAAAAAAAATCACAAAAGAAACAACAATAAAATAAAACAATTATGATAAAATCTTGACGAAGTCCCTAAAGTTTATTTCTGATATCTTGCCCATATAATACCGTCAAAGAAACAGTGTAGGTGATAGAAAAAAAAATTAAATCATGTTAAAAAAATTCATAAAAATATGCAGAAACTCTCAGAGGCTTCTGACAGGAAGAGGGACAGCACATACGCAGAAGAAAAGGAACTGTCCCGACAAAAGAGAGGATCTCGTTCTCTTTCAGCAGTGACCAGCGGGATGACAACACCTACGACGCGTTGGCTAGCCTTTCCACTAGTAGCAGCCGTCTCCTTTGCCACGACCCACGCCGAATAATGGACACGTCGGAATCGCAATTAAGACACCATATAACGAACTTAAAAATTACAATTGAAAAACACTGGATTTAGACACATCTTCCAAAGGCGTTTAACAAGGTTGTTAACGCCTGGAACACCAAATTTGGACATATATACCCGAAACCGACTTACGAGGTGCATACGATAAGTTTCCAGACTTTTTTCGTATGGGCACTTTTATTGATAGTACACACATGAAACTCTAGTCCCCTTCGAAGTAATCTGTGGGGTTTGAAGGTTTTTAGCGTCGAGGTGGCTAAGGGCAAGACTGTGTTGCCGTAAGATATATGACTCCATATTTTGGTTATATTATTTTACCCCACGTTGACTGGCTGGCGCAATGCCTTGCCCAAAGAAAGTCCAAAAGAAATATACAAAAAGAAAAGATAGAAACAGATAAGAGACGAAAACATTTCTTCCATACTTTCCTTTATTTACTTGGTGAATGGACTAACCAACGCTACGTCCCAAGACACAGCGTGGTGCCCCAAAACACCAGACAGTAAACTCGGTGTTGTCGGTTCGACGTCACTACCCGAAAAAGAGTTAAAAGAAGACTGGTTTACAGAAAACCTGAGTATTTATCTCTCTTCACCGGCTCCAAATTCGCCACTCCAAAATCCTTCTAATTTTGGCGCGACCGCTTCCCATTGGCTACTTTACCTTTTATTATTTTTCTTTTTTCTGATTTTAACCGGATGGATGCGTAGAGCCTTACGCGTGGCGACGCGTTTATACATTTTGTATCTGGCAGCCGACGAGTCCATATCCGGTTGGGAGTTTTACTGTTAATTCCTAAATCCCCACAATACATCGCCACCCGAAATAGCGGAGCTATAGGAGGATTCTTAGAAAAAAATGAATATTTGTAAGGGTGTCACGGCTCCCTTTAAAATTTTTTTAATTTTTTTTTTTTTTTTTGTGTGTGTCCAGCCAACCCGCTTTTGTTTTTTTTTGTTTTTTTTGGCAAAAAGATTGAATTGATTTTTAATTGTCCTATTTTCTAGGAGGATTATTTATCAAATTCTTGTATCTTATTTGCAAATTTTCAATAATTTTGGTAATTTGTTAAGGGTGGCTGGAAAACTAGGACTCATTGGATATGACGGATTTTATTTCCATTTTTTTTCTTATGTGCATTAATTCCGGTAGTACATAGAGTTGTTGAATGTAATCGTCTGATTTGAGAGGATTATTCTTCATTAACCCTTTTGCTTTTTTCTTTGGAACTTCTTTTAATATCCGGGAATAATTTTTATTTATTTATTTATTTTTTTTTTTTAAATTTTTTATCCGCGAGTTATTTTGGGTTTTTTTTGTTCTTTTTTGTTTTTGTTTTTGTGTGTGTGTTCGCTCGCTTGTTTAAACGTTGCATTTTCTGTAGTAGTGACTACTTTTTTTTTTTTTTTTTTTTTAGTCGCTAGTATTTGCTGGAAATCTTTTTTTTGTGTGTACCTCGTGGTACATTTTTTTTTTTTTTTTGGCAAAATGTCACTTTGGGAAAAAAAGGTTAATGAGCCGAGAAAGTGGCATAGAGGAGTAGTGTGAGTTTTTTTGGGGGGTCCTCTGAAATTTCTAGTAGTAGTTGGTGGTTTAGTGAGGTAGTGGGAGAGATAAACAATGTGGCGACAGAAACCGAAATAGAAGTAGGGTGAGTGAAAGTTTTAAAAAGTTACCTTATTTTGCAAGTTGGGAAGTGAAAAGGTGTGTTGACAGATAATGTTTTGCTGAAAGAAATTCCACGTGCTTGTTATTTACGTCCATTTTGTTTTCCAGAAGTTAGGTCCGCGGGAGAATTTGAAAATTTTTCAATGTTTTGGCTTTTTTTTTTTGTTGTTGTTCTTCTTCTTCTTCGTTTTTTTTTTGTTTTGTTTTTGTGCCACGTGGAAAGTCGTCTGTCTCCAGTTTAGGATGTTTTTGTTGTTTTTTTCTTTTTAAAATTTCTTGTTGGGATGTCTTCTTTATTCTGGGTGTTCATCATTCACGTGTTCGGGGTTCACCAATGTGGTGTTTAAAGGTTTTTTTTGCGTCGATGTCACCAATGTGGGTTTTTTTCCAAGTTTAAAACAGAATTTTATTGCATATCGTTCTTTTAAAGTGTCAGATTGCATTTTTGAAATTTACCAGCTGTGACAATCAGGCTTTCGTAGGGTGTATTCCAATTGCTGCTGTAGCTGTTCCTTTGAACCTGAAATCATAAAAATTGGTCAGTCATCTCATAAGATGTATAGCAATAACGTACTTAATTTTCAAGAGTCTACGACAATTTTAAATGCCCATACAAAAAAAGTCTGGAAACTCATCGTATGCACCTCGTATACTTTTTAACACCTTAGCTGGGAGATTCAACTATTTCATTTGTATTCGGGAAGAATTTCATCACCCACTGAATGGTTGTTGAACCCAGTAATAAAGGAAAAATATAAAAGATATCTTCGTCTTCCATCTTTTACTATCTTCTTCTTTCATATAATTCCTTTACAGCCTTCATATCCAAGAAGTTAAACCAGCAAGACAACGTGGGATAAGAATAGAATAATCCAGAATGGAGTCAGACAGCAAACGGCAACACAGCTTGCCTTTAGACCCCATAACAGTTCCCTTTTTATAATGACAACAGGCATACATTTTTACAAATTTTGTTGTTTTTTCTTTTTTTTTTCCATGAGTGTTCTCAGTTACCATAAATAGATACAATTGTTCCATAATTTAAAAAAAAGTTCGTTTTCCTTTAGGCTGTATTAGACATGGCAAAACCTCGATGTATAACCAATCGATCAATGGAGGTAACCACGCCTCAATTTTAAAGCTGACATCAAGTAAATGAGATTCGACCAATACCAAACATTTTTCTGCTCAGGTTCATAATAACACACATTATTACTTAATTTCAAACAGTTGCAAAAGGCGAAATGAATTACCTCGTGATCCTAAGTTGTCCCGGACGTGTCTTGCCTGTAGATATCCTATAAGGAAAAATCTACCCACTTCGGAATCTGAATTTTAGTGAAAGCATGTCTCGTGTCGGCGAGAGTCGAGTCACGTGCCTAAATTTCGACTCCTTCCGACACGTGTATAGATAGCGGGTTTACGGGTGGGAGAGGAGTTCTTTTTTTTTGAGGGGGGAGAGGAGTTCTTTTTCTTGGTTTGATGCTTTAGAGACGGACGGAAGACAAGGCAAGACAGGAAAAGGAGAAAGAAGATTGATCTCCTAGTAAGCGTTGGACTCGATTTTTGACCCCCCTCAAATAAGAATCAAGAAAAAAAATTTTCACCACACGAACATACTATATTCGAACACTGGAAGCTGCCATCATGTGTAGCGTATGTCGACCAATACAAATAAAAGAAAGAAGGAAAGGGAAAAATCACCATACACATGATTCTATTTGAAAATGATGGATACATGACCTGGCCAGGGATCTAATCATATTACACTCCAATTCCTAGTTACTAGCTATAGCCTATCAACAAATAGGTCTTACAAGGCATTTCAATTGCTCCAACTGGTTATGTCCAACTTGTGTAGTCTGAGATCATGTTTAGCTGACAATGCTATAACAGTTCAGACTGATTCGAACCTTACAACTGGACAAAAGGTCTCATCGTAGTCAACTCCATGTTTTTTAAGAAAACCTTGAGCTACGAGTCGAGCTTTGTGCTGTTTCATGTTTCCATCACTATCATATTTTCTTTTGAACACCCACTTACTTCCAATAGCTTTTCGTCCATAGGGTAATTCAGCAAAATCCCATACTTTATTAGTATTTAGTAGAGTTATTTCTCTTTCCATTGCTTTCGTCCATTCCCTTATCTCAGGACTGGAAAGAGCTTCTTTTGCTGTTAATGGGTCATCCAACCTGTGAGCAATGTATGCAATGTATTCACCATACTGATCTGGAGCTTTTCTAATCCTTGGTGATCTTCGGGGTTCTGTGGCCTCTCGTGAGTTCTCATCATCATCACTGCTGATGTTTTCACATTCAACCTTTAGGTTGATTTTCAACTTCTTCTGTCCCCTGTTCACTTATGGATGCTGTTTATGAAATATGATATCTCTGCTATGGAAGACTTTCGATGTGTCTGTATCAAAGAGTCTATACCCTTTAACACCAATGCCATATCCAAGGAAGATGCTCTTCTTTGCTTTAGAATCCATTTTAGATCTTTCATCCTTTGGTATATGAGCATAAGCACTACATCCAAAAATGCATAAATGATTAACATTCGGTTTGTAGCCTTTCCACACTTCATATGGTGTCATTGCTTTTACGGCAGTTGTTGGGCTTCGGTTTCGAACATATGAAGCTGTCGATAGGGCCTCTGCCCAAAATTTCTTAGGCAGCTTCGAATCTGACAACATTGCTCGTACAGTTTCCACCAACGTCCGATTCATTCTCTCGGCTACTCCATTTTGCTCTGGTGTTTTAGGAACAGTGCGCTTATGGCGAATACCATTCTTTTTTAAGTAATCTTCAAACTCTTTTGAAGTGTATTCACCGCCATTATCAGAGCGTAGTGTCTTGATTTTTTCACTACTGGATTTCTCCACCATGGATTTCCACTCCAGGAATTTTTTAAAAAACTTCGCTTTTGTTTTTAAGAATGTATATCCATACATATCTTGATTTATCGTCAATAAATGTAACAAAATATTCTGCTCCACAGAGTGATTTTGTTCTAATCTTCCACAAACATCACTGTGCACAATTTCGATCAGTTTTGTGGCTCGCCTACAGCCAGATTTTGGAAATGAAGAACGGTGATGTTTTCCATCCACACATGGCTCACAGCATTTTATGTCCTTTGTTACATCATAGTCATGTCCATTTACTAGTTGATCCGTTGTTAGCTTCTGTAAATTCTTCATTCCAAGATGACCAAAACGTCGATGCCAAATCTCCTCCTTTGTGTCACCACTCGAGCATATAGTTGCTGCATGGGTTGTTCCCTGTTCATCAATACAATTCAAGTAGTATATGTTACCAATTTTTGAACCTGTAGCTACTACATTCCGTCACGATAACATGACTCTGTGAATGTAAACGATTTTCCTGATCTGGTAGCCTTAGACACACTAAGCAAGTTATAAGATAACTTGGGAACATATAGTGTCTCAAATAATCTACATCTTTGTTGTTTTTCATCAGACATTCTCACAGTTAAATCAACAGTCCCTTTCCCAAATGCTTTAACTGAGTGTCCATCACCGAGGGTTATATCCTCTGCTTTATCTAATTTTTTCATATTGATAAACTTATCAATATCATGGCACATATGACATGTCGCTCCAGAGTCCACGATCCATGAGCTCTTTTCATTATTATTGGTTGTTAATGCATGGTGAGCAAACAATCCAACAACATGTTCGTTTTTAGAACAACTAGGCTCCACTTTCGTTTTCTTCGTTAAGAAAGCTTTCTTCTTTGGATAGTCCCTTTTTACACTTTCTTTAGAGTCTTCTCCGAGTAGACGACAGTTAGGTTTCAGATGTCCAAATTTACCACAGTGAAAACATTTTGGTCCCTTTTTGTTGATATGGTGTTTTGATGTCATGGCTTTTGACTCAGCACCACCAGTTTGCTTTTCTCTCATTTTATTTTCCTCGTATAGCAGTCGTTCTGTGACTAAGGCCCATTTACGTACATCTTGACTTGCTTTAAGTGCTGTCACTAACATATAAGATTCGGGAAGGCTAGCCAGGAGATGTACTACTCTATCTTCCTCATTAAGGGAATCGCCGATAACAGATAACTCATCGATCAATTTTATGTGATTATGAACAGAATCATCTTCCTTCAATTTAAGAGAATACAATCTCCTCCTTAATGCTAGTCTGTTAGCCCACGTCTTCTGAAACTGGTCAGCAAAATTTTTCCATACTAATCCCGGATCGTCTGGATCCCCAATTAGGTACAAAAGTGACAGTTCTAGAGAGAGTAGAATCGTCGCCAATGTGCGATCTTTGCGCGATAAATATTTTGCATGTAATCCCATTTTTGTTCAAGAATCAGGAACAATTTCTGTTCCATTAACAATGTTCCAAACGCCATCTCTTATTAATGCCATTTTGCATTGTACCTTCCAAGTAGCATAATTTATCCCATTCAGTGGTACAAGATTAACAAGTTTTGTCTCCAACGCTATGTTCAAGAATATTTCAATTATAAATAATATAAAAGATATTTAAATCATAAACGACACAAAAACTTCTTCCGAGAACGACAAATAAAAGATGGCGGAAAAAATGTACTCGACCTGACTCGCGTTTCCTGGGCTCCATAACCTTTTGTTGTGAATTTGTTGACTTAAACCCCTAAAAAGAAGTAGACATACCTTTTTCTTTCTGGCAAGCGCAGTTAGTCATTTAGACATGAGATAGCTTCCAATCAAATAACGAAGCAACACAGCAGGACTGCTATCAACACACGAGGTGTTTCATTTATTTTATAACAACAACAACTAAAAAAACAAAAGTCTAAGGGCAGGTAACTCACCCCTACAAAAATGGTTTCGGGCATATAACCTCCTGCCCACTGTATTAGAGTCTGTAGGTATTGACTAGTTCTGACTAAAATGAATTTCTACAACCTGGCCCATAGGACGTTTGTCCAACTTGAATATCATCGTTTACTTCTTTACCTGATGACCTATACCCGACTCCTTCTACATGCGAAAGTTGTGGCAATCCTCCCTCTGAGAAAGTGTTCTTGCAAGTGGAAAAGCAGTCAGCCCTGCCTTCCATGTTTGTCTCTGTATAAACGGTCGAAATGCTCCATTAATGGGACATCAGACTCATCGTCTGAATTCTCACGCTGATGCCGACATCAGCGCATTGGAAGGTCAGCTCGTTCCGCTACAGATTTACTGTCAGAATCACTGGAGTCTACCAGAGCAGCCAATACACTTTTCTGTAATGGCCTCGCTGTAGTAGGAATTTCCCACTCTTCAATGGACGCCACTCGAAGGTGCTCGGTATGTACCTTCGTAACTGAGCATTGGGCTTTGATTTCATAAGAGACAGGCCCAGTCTTTTCGACAACCACATAATATGGCTGCCAACGTACGTCCAATTTCCCTCTCCTATAGTGATTTCTATAGTAAACTAAATCACCGACTTTAAACTTCACGTCCTTAGTCTTTGCAAGGGACTCATCCATTGCCTTCCTCTTCGCTTTCTTCATGTTACTCCTAATTAAAGTGAAAGTGCGATGCATTTCTTGCAGGGCGATTTCATGATGTTCATTACCATAATATATACGATGAGGCCTCAATATATCATCTAATGGCAGAATTATATCCCTGTTATAGAGCAGATAGTATGAAGAAAAATTTGCGGTTTCACTAACATGAAACCTGACTACCACCAATATCTGGTTTATGTTATAAGGATTAACGAGGTGTTAACTCGTAGATAACACACCGTTTTTTATAATGCAATAGTTTATTCAAAAGAGAGTAAACCTAACACAGAATATTTGGTAGGAAGCAGAATAGACAAGTGAATTAATACTATATAAGATTTAATTCTACAACTTGACTTGAGAGAGTTCCTCAAACACTGTGACATGGCAGACCACTTCATTTAATCTCCCAACAATACAAATGTCCATTCATCGCTCGTTGTTTCCAATTTTCTTCGCTAAAACATCATGTATCATTCTGTGAAACCTCTCAACCTTACCATTACTGTAGAGGTGATAAAATGACGTCGTCACATAATGCACGTTTAGATCCTCTGATGTCTTTATAATCTTGTTGATATTCTCTTGACCATTGTCAGTTAAAAGCTGAAATGGTGCCCCAAACCTTGGTAAAATTTAATCGATCAAAAGATGTACTACTATATCAGCCTTCCTGATAGGGACTGCAAAAGCTTCATGCCAACCACTGTATATATCTATGAATGTAACTAGATATTGGTTCTCCGAATAAATCTTCGGGCAGGATTTGGAGATATATAAAACAAACCTAGCGAAGGCAAAGGGAGGGAAATCGCATTTATGCATATGAAGTTGATGTTTTCTTAAATTTCTAATCTGGCTCGAAGAGGTTCGAATTTATCGCTCTAATTACGTAATTCCTATCGTCTACATCTATGGGAGGATCATCATTGTTCTTACTTCTATCTGTAGCTCGTGACAAGAGGTCTGCACAAACATTATCTTTACCTGAGATACTGTATTTTGCAATCATAGCCAGCTATGCTTAAAGCCTATGTCTGTATTTTCTTATTTTGTATGGGCGAATTTAATAAATGCTCTAGGGGTTTATAATCTGTATAGATAGTGAAGATTGCACTATGAAGATAGTGGTTTAGTTTTTGAAGGGCACAATATATTGCATAAGCTTGTTTCTCTATGGTTGCCCACCTTGTCTGCGTATATCTTAACTTATGGGATAAGAAATAAATTGGCTTTTCAACTTCTTTCTACTCCTCTTGATTATAAACCAGCTGGGACAAACATGCACCAAAAGAGTGATCAGAGGCATCAGTATAAAGCCTGTACTCCTTATTTGGGTCGAGATAAGCAAGTATCGCCATCACTGGGAGCTTCATCTTTAAACTGTGAAAGCGGCCTGGCATACACTGTCCTATTGCAAACGTGCAGACTTCTTTGTTAGTTTAATAAGTGATTTAGGCATACAGAAAAATATCTAATAAAGCGTCGATAATATGAGGTCATTCCAAAGAAAGCTCTCACCTGCCTAACGGTGGTAGGAGTTGAAACTGCTTTTATGGCGGTGACTTTATCAAAATCCAGCTGTATCCCTTTTTTCACTTACTCTAAAACCTAGGTATTGAGTCTTTCTTAAAAAAAACTCATGCTGATAGGGTTTCAACCTTAGATTATGTGTTCACAAACTTCTTATGTTTTTCAAATAGTCATCCATTGTATCTTAGAATAGCAAAATATCAAAATATGTAAAATTAAAATCCTCCTGGCCCTGTAACTGTGGTAAATAGGTTTATTGAATGAAGTGCCAACGTTTTGGGTTATTCGGAGCCTATCTTATATTGTGTTTTTTATTGCTGGTTAGCTTTTTGTATTCGTTGAAAATTTGTGTGTAGCAGAGGAGCTTTAATATGATTGGCTGGAGTCTCTGGAGGAAGGGTCTGTTGCCCCTGACGTCAACCATAGTCAGTTGAAAACAGAAGGCCTTAGAATTAGGCCACTCCTCAACTCAAATGAAGCTGAGTAAAAAAAATAAGTCCACTGTTGTATAGCCATGACCACTATACATACACATATGCATGCATGCATAATCATAACGACGACACAATAAAGACGAGCGACACAGTTCTTTAGAAAAATATACCTCTCACTTTATTTGAAAGGGTTCGAAAGGGTTACTAAAGGTTTTACTGTGTGAGAGGTGAGTTGGAGACGGAACAGAACTGCAACATATTGACCCCCAATCTTATGGCCATAACAGCGTTTCTTTCCCGTTCTCCTGGGCTGCTCAACCGGGGGGCTGGGGGCCGAGCCTCTCTGGGACATGTTCCTCATTCCAGCATCTTATCTCCAACTGCAACTGCTCAATCGAGGGCTTGAGGGCCCCCTCTGCTGGGTGCTGGTTTTCTCTACCGCATCTTATCTCCTACAGATCTCATCTCCAACTGACTGACTTCCTGTCTTCACCCGGGTTATATAATTGTTCGTCGCCCACCTTCTTGTGGGCGTCACAAATCGCACTCATTCAACCCGTCCATGGTCAAGGTTATATCCTGATATTCCCCGACCGGATGCACCTGTTATTTACACTGGTGCATTTCCTATTTTGACAGCTTGGCCGCGGTCAATATGTTACACCACTTCAAGTGTTTCTTTCAGAATTCCAGAAGGGAATTCAAAGATGGCTTGAAAGCCAAGAAGAAAAGAAAAGAAATGAGAAGAATTTAAATCCACCAGAAGGATTTTGTATTACATTCAGATTTCCAGAAAGGAATTTAAAGTTAGCACAAGCTAAAAAGAAAAGAAAAGAAAAGAAAGAAAGAAACCGAAAAAAGTAGGTTTCTACAACATAAATTTATATTTTAGAGGATTTGTTCCTCTAAGAAAAAGAAGTAACGACTTCAGTCGACTCCAATAACTTCACAAGTCTCAGACGCCATTACCTGCTTTATCGAGTGAGAATATGACCGACAATTAAAAGAAAAAGAAGAAAAAAGAACATTATTAAAGACTTTGTCTCGCAGAAAAAAAGAAAGACAGAGAGTGGCTTTTTATTAAAAGAAAAGAAAAAAATGGACATTTTTAGGGACTTGGTCTCTAAAGAAAAAAAAGAAAAAAAATGGACATTTTCAAAGACTTGTTCTCTAAGAAAAAAAAAAAAAGATTCACGTGTGAACCCTTGTTTAGTTGCAGAGAAGAAGTAGTGACTTCTTTCCCTGTTTTGTTAGTGTATCAGTTGGTGAAAGATTTTTAAAAAATTTTTACTTCTTTTTTTTTTTTTGTATTTATGAGTTACTTGTCATATTTGTGTTGGAACGCATATGCAACTAACTGAAGTGACCTTCCTTTTGTCATAATAAACTACTTTGAATTTTAAACAAAGATCTCTCTCCCCCTTATTTCAGTTTATTTTATTTTTGCCTTCATATTTTTTGTAACATTATTATTGTTACTAGTGTCCAATTTGGTTGACTAAATAAAATTCCGATATAACACAGATATCAATTCCTGGGAGACATCGGGTGCGTTTGTGAGCACAAATGGCATCATATTAAAGTGAGACAAGCCTCGGTGGTAAGTGAATGCATTTTTCTCTTTGCCATTTTCATGTAGTTTAACTTGCCAGTATCCAGATTTTGAATCTAACTTGTTCGTAAAAACTGTCAGAGATACTCCAACCAGCAGAAGGAGACCTCTAGTGGCCCTTAAAAGGACCTTTTGGCATATCTAAGGGAAGTAAGGCGAATGCGACTACGAGATGTATGATTGAACCTCGGAAGTAAAGCGAATGCGACCACGAGATGAAGGATTTAGTCTTGGAAGTAAAGCGAATGTGACCACGAGATGTAGGATTCAGCCTTGAAAGAGCCTCGCCGAGAAAGCGCGCTTCCGGGCTGTCAAAAGGGCTTATTGATATTAAGCAGGAACTGTGACACACTAACTGGGTCGCCTTATCGTAAAGTTCGTCTTTTAAAAAATAGAAGTGGAAATACAGTTCTTCTTTTGCCTGGGATAGGCTTCAGAAGATAATCCACTTTATTTTAATCGAATTACTTTTGCAAGACGAGCACTATTAATGATGTAAATGACATTTATTCCCTTTTTCTTTTAACTGTAACGGCAGGTCATGGTTATATAAGGTTTCATATCCGCTCATAGCTGGATGTAATGTTTTTAAGGTTTGAGTTATCCGGTTTGTTTACGTTTTTAGGTGGGTCACGACAGACGCATCTTCCCATTTAGCTCTTGCATCGAGCTGGATTTTCCACTTTAATTTAGAAAATGCTTTCTAATAAGCTCCCTCCAAGGTTTGTGATTCATCCTTCATCACGGCCATCTTAATGTCTTAATCGCTTAGGGTGTAGGGGGATATGTTATTTGGTAGATATGTTTGGTCCCCCAAAATTTATGTTTGGTTTGTTGTATGTTTTGCTTAGTGGTGTGTTATGTTTGGAAAAAGGGCACATGGAGTAAATGTAGTAAAGATGTGTAAACGATATGAAACGGCGCGGACAAAAGGAACATTCAAAACAAGGTGGCATAAACAAAACAAATTTATATCTTAACAATACATACAATGAAAACATTTAAAACATTACTATCGTTCTATTACTGTTCGTGAAATAATTCTCTGTGTGTGTGCGTAACTAAAACTACAAAAAAGGACTGAATAATAAAAGTGACCTATGCATGTTGACTACGTATTTCTAAATGTTTGTTTCTTTCTGTGGTTCGACGCAATTGCTGTTTTCGAGGCTGGAAAAAGTCTCACAGACAAGGTATACTGAGGAAAGGAATGTTTGCATGGCATATACATTTTGTGGCGTTTGAGAGAGTGATAGTATTCTCTCTGGAAGTCACACTGGAGAGAGTGTGTTAGTGAAATGTGAAAAGATGAAGACTGTTTGAAGTATTTATAGAAAATACGTGTCTTGGAGTCGGCTCCAAAAACGCGGGACGAAATTCAAATGAGGACATAGTTTTAAGCACTGATCACGTGGTTCTCCTGGCCAATGGTTTCCCGAGACTGAATATTTGCGTGCGTCCGCCATTTTTGTTTCAGGAACAAGTGGCATACCGCCTATTTTAAATTATAGGAGTGTAAGTCCTATAAGGGCCTATATAAAAAAATTCCAATACTTTTTGTAACTACAAGATTTCTCCTGTCGACCCCATCTATGCATTCTCTGCCAGACGTACCACTCTGCAAGGTTCTGGATTCCATCAGTGCTCGGCTTAAAATTTGCTTACTCGACTATTTGAACATTCGGGTCGGACACTTCCCATGATATTCCTCGAAAGTTTCCTTGAGATCATCCTATGTAAGCTGGGCATTGTTTGCTGTTAGTCTAAAAACGAGTTGTCCGACTGCTCCCCCTATTTTAAGAGCCGCCTGACATTTATCTTCCTCCCATACCTGTTCAATTCTAAAATAGCGCTACGTATCCTCTATCCACGTCTTGTATCTTTTCTAAGCTCTAATGGACGTATATTTCTTAGTGTGTTTGTCACCGAACTCGTCACATTTCTTAATTCAGCAGTTAACCCTTGAACCAACTCGGAAAAAAATGCGTAGTTCCATATTACAATCTTTTAATTTAAAAAAAAAAATTATGAATACGCTAAAAAAAGCAGAAGTCACCGACGTATTTTTTCTTCTTTTCTGTCGGTTCCAGTCATCTATGCTGTTAAGGCACGGTCGTCTGTTCTTACTTGATGGTAACCTGGTTCTTTATCAAAATACGCCAGTGACGTAACTATTGGAAAGCACCAAATCGAAGATATTGCATACAGGAAAGAACAACAACAATGCTGATGTATAAAATATAATCTGATTTTTTTTTTGTTTTTTTATTACTCGTATGCATAGAGTAAGAGCGAGTCGGAGATGACTGAAATGCACACAAATAGGGACGATGGTGCGGTTTTTCTGCAGAACCTGTCTTTCGGCTTCGTTCTCTCGGGTCAAAATCTTCCCTGGTTTATATAATTTCCCCGACGCCTACGGAACCCTCGCGGTCACACCTCCCGTCTACGCGTTTGTGTGGACACACCTCCTCTAGTATGCCACCCATGCAACTTACGCAGCACTTCCACTGGGGTATAATCCTGTTTACTTTAGGAAACAGGTGTACATCAGGTTATACAACCTCTGCAACTTATGCAGCATGTCAAAGGGATCTTTCCAGTCAATATTCCACAGAAATCTGCCCCAAATGCCAAAACACATAAGCTACTAATGGTAGATGAAATATAACCATCCATATGTAGGCATAAACACACACAACACACACACACATATATATTCATACAGAGAGAGAGAGAGAGAGAGAGAGAGAGAGAAAATGTATCATCTATAAATAGATTCTTAAAATTTTTAATGACAAAGTTAATTTTCTTTTCATAGGGTTTAATTATTTCTAGTTGAACATTATACAGTCAAATGTATAATATTAGGTATTATAGTATCATCTATAAACAAGTACACTTTTAACATTTTCTTGAGTAAAAAGTTAATTTTCATCTAACCAAGATTTTTATTATTCATATGGGAAAATTATTCAATCAAAATCAAAAAAATTTTGCAATATTTTGGTAACATGAGGTACACTTCAGCAGCTCTGGATACTTCTGCTAAGGTTGTAAAGGTGACAAACCAGACGGGACTATGAGGTGCCAAACTCACCTGATACTCTTCCAGTGCTACTCTTTAGACTTAACTTTATGGTTTGGAGCATGGCCTTGGAATTCACAGTTTTAGGCCTACCTTATCTTTGATGTTCTTGCAATACAAGCAAAATTTCTTGAACTATCTCATTACTGTATTGTGAATAACTGTACCTTCACCTTTTGTACAACATTTTTTGGTTAATTAAGCAGAGTTATGACCAAGTTCAAATTCATGCCCAAATTAGACTATGTTGCGCATTCATTTATGCAGCTTTCGAATTTGACACAGAGTGAAACAATGCACAACATGTCAGTGTACCATCTAAGAAAATACTACCAACCATAGTGGGTACCTTCCATGGCTTGAACAGCTTTGGTTATGTGATATACAAACCACAAACTACAACATATCAAAATATTGCAGCACTTTTTGACTCATCCTCATATTCGATATTATTTATTACAAAACTCTTTAGTACAGAAATTCTATGACCAAAAAATTATATGACCCAAAATTAAAATTGCATGAATAAATATAAGAATTGTACTTATTTTTTAATTGCTCTATAATCATTGTTCATTGCTGTAGAGTTTGATAATAAATAATACTTAATAATATTTATCTAGATTGTATGTTATAATTTGATCAAAAGCAAGCCAGAAACTATCTTCATCAGTAGAATGAAAAAGTTGATAGAATGTTAAGAAAAATGTGCTGGTGTTGAAAAATAAACTTACAATTTTAAAGGGAAATAAATTTTCTTCATTTTGATACCAGATTCATTATTCTGTCAGGTGTAAAATTTATTTTATAGGATTAGAGACTTTATAAAGATTTATTGTGATATTCTTTGTACTTGATATAAGATTAATTTTCTTTTTTTAGTGTTTCTGTCTGATTTATGATGAGCAATAGTTCATTAAAAATTATAAACAAACACATTCTAGTAGATACTTCTTTGTAATGACATAAAGCATATTTGTTTGGATTATAGATATTACTTACTTTTGGTCATCCCATCCTAAATATGGTGAGGTATGTGTCTGGAAAAAGGTTATATAATTCCTGTGTATAATATACAACCCTAACTTTTAGGCTGAAAAATCTTGTAATATAGTGTGCAAATAATTGCAGTTATGTTGAAATAAATAATAATGCACAAATAATAACAGTAATGTTAAAAAATAACATTTAGAATAAAGAAATGAAGGAATTAACATATATAATACTAAAAAATTCAATTGTTAAATACTGTGTGTAAATTAATGTTACCTCAGAATCAGTAACAAATAAAAGCCTACAAAATTCATTAAAAAGAAATAGAGAGGGGACATGTTGTGGAAGCCATAATACCAATGAGTAA
This sequence comes from Sepioteuthis lessoniana, assembly GCA_963585895.1. NCBI lineage: Eukaryota > Metazoa > Mollusca > Cephalopoda > Myopsida > Loliginidae > Sepioteuthis > Sepioteuthis lessoniana. The sequence continues at coordinate 27,850 of CAUZXS010004767.1, read as the reverse complement.
GTCTAAGTCTTGCATGTTTGTCATTGTCTTCAGTTACTATAACTTGGGGTCACAGTAAGAGTGAGAAGTAACATAATGGAAATAATACCTGTATGAGATGAATAAAGGAATGACTTAATTATTGGTTGATGTACAGGTATTAACTGTCATCACATAATGTGATTTGGTTGTTGCATCTTTTGTTAGGGTTGCTGTTACAGCTACCCAGTAAATGTTCATGATCTCTTTGAAGCTGCTGCTGTTTTTTTAGTTAACATATTGAGATCTTTGTGAAGACTGCTGCTGCTTAGTGATCATTTGATGTCTCTTTGAAGTGACTGCCACCAGAGTCAATTCCTTTCTAACTGCTGGGTCAAATCATCCTTCTTATATACAAATAGATTGAGTTAAATTGGCTCAGAAATTGATTTGCTTGAATGTCATGTAACAATTATTGATTGGTCAAAAAATATTTCTTTACTCTTTATATTTTCTCTCATTTGTCTTGGATGTGGATACATGAAGCTGGTTGTGATTTCAGTTTGTTTTTGCCATAAGAGTGATGGCTGTCAAGGTAAACATAAGTAAATAGGTTATAAAAAGGAATTCTGACTGGTTATGACAGACATAATCCATGATGTGACTATTTAAAGATGTAAGATTTTTAGTTATAGTTGCATAACTCTTGTTAAATTTGTGCTTAATAAAATACAAATCAATATTTGTAAATTTGAATATTTCTCCTCAATGTTGAAAGTGAGAAACATTTCAGAATAGAAGGCTGAGTTTTAAAGAGAAAAGAAAAATGAGACTGATTGATTGATTTTAATGGCATGTCAATCTATCTGAGATTATTTTATATCTAGAGGTTAGGGAATTGCATTCATCATGCATTTATATTTACATTTTTGTGCATTTGTTTCTTAAGACTTTTTTTTACATGCAGTTATATATAATGTATTCCTATCTGATACAAATAATTTGCATATAGTTATATGGCTTTAAGTATTTCTATCTAATACTAATAATTACACTACCAGCCAAAAGTATTTGGCAATCCTTTATGGATGAGAAGTAAAAATATTTGAGGGCGACCAAAGACTTTTGACTTGCAGTGTATATGGTTTAAAGTAATTATTTATATTCTGTGAGTTATTTGTTTGCACACAGTTATATGGTTTCAAGTTACTAATAATAATCCTTAGTAAACAATTATAGCTTCATGTAACTATTCTTAATATAATTCACACACTTATATGGTTTGGTTTTATAGCATATCAACCATTGTAGGTCATTTAATGTCAAATCCTCTTTATACATATATATTAGATATATATGATTTGTAAACACATTTTGTAGATAACATTTTTAAATGAGTCTGAGCTCTTTTTTTGCGTATAGTTAAATAGTTTCAGGTATTTCTGTCAAATATGAATAATTTTATATTTTATTAATCATTTCTTTGCACACAAATGGTTTTAAGTATTGAAATGTCACAGTAACAATTTAACATTGGTAATTTGTTTGCACACATTTAAATGGATATACATATGGTTTGTAAGAGAATAATTTGTTGGTAATTTCATTTTTAGATGAGTTAAAACAAATTTGTTTGCACACTAGTGTTGCAATTGCTTCTACACAGTTAAATGGTTTCAATTATTGCTATCACTAATAATTTTATTCAATATTAATCATTTGTTTGCACACAGTGAAGTAATTACAAGTATTGCTATTTAATACTAATAATTCTATTCATCATTACTCATTCATTTGGACGCAATCGAATAGTTCCATGTATTGCTATGCAATACCGATCATTCAATTTAGGCACGCATTTAAAGAGTTTCAAGTATTGCTATGTATTACTAAAAATTCAATTAAAAATTTGTTTATACACAGTTAAATGATCAAATAGCACTATTTCTAACAATTTGGTTTACAGTAAGTCATTTGTTTGAACAGAGTTTAAATGTCAAACAGTTTTATTTGATCGATAGATAGGACCCTATCAAGTGCTACTATTCTGGGTCAGAGTGGACTTGGGAACAATGGCAATGAAGGGATACTCCATATTCCCCAGAGCTCCAGGACTGGAGCTTCACCATCAGATGGTTTAATGTCATATCCAGGGCACTCATTGGGGGACTCTAACTCCTCTGCACAGATGCAGTTAATGTATTCTACAACCCCAGCCAATTGGGTTGCACTTATATGGTATCAAGTATTTCTATCTAATACAAATAATTTTCAAACAGATCTATTTGACCCACAGATGAACCCTAACAGACAGAGTGGACCAAGGAGTAATGTCAATAAAGTAGTACTCTATACTTCTTAGATTTCCAGGATAGGTGCCTCACCATCAGATGGAGTTCAGTGTCAAAACCTAGGACACCCCTTTTTTTACTGGTGCTTCTATCTCTATTTAAAAGATACAGTCAGTATATTCTACATCCCATTAACAGGGAAGAGAGAGACAGAGAGTGAGAGAGAGAGAAGGAAGGAAGTATATTACAATATTTAACCATATTTTCATAAAAACTTTGTTAAATCAATTCAGTTGTGCTGAAGAGGCTTGTATTAGTGATTGGCTCTTATTATAAAAAAAAAAACCAGAAAGGAGAATACAATATGAAAAATAAGACTGACATGTTTTGCTTTGAAGATAACTTTCTCAGAATTAATTTATTCTAAAAAAATGAAGTCTGCTTATGACAAGCAGGAGAGAAATATGCTACTTATATATATATTTCAAGTGCAAAAAGTAAAATATAAAGCAGAATAAAAACCCACAACTCAAAATTTCATGTTTTTAATCTTCTGGCGAGTCAGCATTCAACAAGTTAGAGCAGATCAATCTCAATTGGCCATCTGTATTGATAACAACATAAATTCAATACTTACATGGTAAATTGATTGAAGAGATCCAAAGTCAGACACATTGAACACTAGTTCATCTGAGGATCAAAAATGTGAAACTCTGAGAAATGAGTTTTTATTCGATTTTATTCATACCTTTTTTTTACACTTGAAATATATTGTGGTATTGCTTTGCATTTTCATACACTGCAAAGATTTTACAGATTAAAAATGCTTCTAGCATTAAATTTCAATCATAACTGTGTGTGTGTATATATATATATATATATAAACGAGGGTCATTCTAAAAGTTTTAAGCCTCACCTAAAAAGAAGAACCATAGATGAACATTTTTGTCGTGGCAACATACTATGACTTCTTATCAAACTAGAAAAAATAATTCAGATTTCTGTCTTAGTTTCTGTGTATTTGTTTGGGTTTTATGGCATATCAGTCCTTGTAGGTTATTTAATACCAAATCTTTTTTACACATGAATATTAAATATATGATTTGTAAACACTTTTTGTTGATAACATTTTAAAATGAGCATGTGCTCATTTTTTTTAACACAGTTAAATAGTTTCAAATATTTCTATCTAAATTGAATAATTCTCTTAACTATTAAAAATTTTTTTCACACAGTTAAGTGGTTTCAAGTATTGCTATGTAACAATTCAACATCAGTCATTTGCTTGAATACGTTTAAATGGATATATATATATACATGATTTGTTAGTGAACAGTTTGTAGGTAATTTCATTTTTAAATTAGAATTAATTTGTTTGCACACTAGTATTGATAGTGTTTTTATACAGTTAAATGGTTTCAATTATTGCTATCTAACATTATTGATTCTATTCAATATTAACCGTTTGTTTGTAGACAGTGAGGTGGTTAAAAGTATTTCTATTTAACACTAATTATACTATTGAACACTATTCATTCATTTGCACACGGTCAAATCGTTCCAAGTATTGCTATTTAATACCTATAATTCAATTTTGGCACAAGATTAAAGAGTTTCAAGTATTGCTATTCAACACTATTTCTTTATTTTCCCACCTTCCAAATATTTCCATGTGTCACTAACAATTCAATTAGACATCAGTCATTTGTTTATACACAGTTAAATGGTTAAACAGCTCTATTTCTAACAATTCAATTTAGCATTAATCATTTGTTTGAACAGAGTTTAAATGTCAAACAGTTCTATTTGACTGATAGATAGGACCCTATCAGGTGCTACCACTCTTGGTCAGAGTGGACATGGGAGTGATGGCAATGAAGAGGTACTCCACATTCCCCAAATCTCCAAGGATGGAACTTCGCCAACAGATGGTTTAATGTCATATCCAGGGCACTTGTAGGGAGGGAAAGTCTTAACCCCCTGCAGAGATGCATTCTACAGTCCCAGCCCACTGATCTTCTTATTAAAGAGGTCAGATTTCCATATGATAGATAACCTGTCAATAGCAGTTCATGCCTTTGCTAGGCCTCTATTGACTTCACTTTCAGTAGATGAGATATTGCTGCCAAGGTATGTGACCTAATCTACTAATTACAGAGACTTGCCACTTAATGTGGAGATGGCTCCTTCTTATCTAAAACACATGAACTCTGTTTTATTTGCATTCACATAAAGGCCAATGCCTCCTCCTGCAGAGATTCAGCTTGGGCAGATGTACTTGTGAGAAGTACTAGATCATTTGTGTCATCTGCACCTGTCATTGTTTTGGCAGGATATCATCTGCTTCTTGTCTTTTTTCAGTACTACTGTATGAATGCACTACCTGGACTCTAACAAAATGCATTGAGAAAAAGCTATGGGAACTACACATGCTGTTTTGAACAAATTCTGTAAGCAGCTTCCCACAAAACAGTAGCTATACATCCACTTACTATCTCACAAACTATCAAAAAAATCATGTGGGGCACTGCTGGAGAAGTAAGGACAAACTCATACGCAACTTTCTCTTAAGGACTCCGACATGGACACACCAGTGTTGGCCAACCAGTAAGGACTTACATACATCAGCACAGTTTATAAATCCCAAAAATTCACTCTGAATTGTCCAGCATAGTGTAACGGTTATAGGTATTGGTTCCCTAAGCTTTCAAGGAGACAATCATCCGGAGGTTGCAGGTTCAATCCTCACTACAGGCGAGTAACAATACAGGAATACTTAACACTTGTATCTGGTTATGGCTAACGGAATCAGAATAGGCGACCTCTGTGGATTCAATAGAGGATGTAGTTTGAAGTTCCGTGAAGGTTCCCGAGTTTGACAAACATCTGAAGAAGGCCGGAGGACATATCGGCTGAAATGATGAAGACAATAGTCCGAAAACCCTTAATGATAAAAGATCAAGAGTAGGTGGAGCAATCCAGGGAAAGGAGTAGGATCCTCCCCTACACCAAGGTGTAGGGGAGGATGCTGTATTGAAAAGGGAGCCTTCAGGTCACTCTTGACTACAGTCTGCCAACTCAACTTTAACGATATATATAATGTAAAATAAACATATCAAATGAAAAGGAGAATCACCAAATTTAAATCTACCTGTACTCTGTTCCATCACCTGATATGTAGGCAAAATATCTTGTAATTTGAATATAATGATGTTTATTAAGAAAGAGAGTTAGCTGTATGAACACTTGGACAAACCACTCTCAAATAACTATCTCATATGCTCCCAGTAATGTATAAAATAGCATCAGATGTTATTACCTTTATTATCAAACTTGTCAGAATCTAATAAATCACATCTAAGTTTTTTATACTAATCTGGTACAAATACACTGGTCAGGTATCTTCCTAGGCAGCACTCCTCAATGAACTTAAAGGGATAAGGTCAGTCAGACTTTGATGTCTGAGATACATCTAAAAAAGAATGTGTCCACACTCTTATGTATATGTGAGGGGGCCTTGCATTAAACTTGATCTTATCTTGCCTCCTGTCCTCATAGACCATCCTGTTGGCAAGGGTTAGAATATGTTGATTGTATTTTCTGCAGAAGGTTAAGACACCCCTTAAAAAAAAAAAAAGAGGGAAAGAGGCATATCTTAGGCATGATACTAAACTGCATCTGGTGGTGAGGCTTCAGTTCTGGAGATCTGGAGTGTGTGGTGTACCTCTCATTGCCATCACTTCCAGATCCATTCTGGCCTGGAATAGAAGTACCTGTTAGGGTTACTCTTTTGGGTCAAATAGATCTGTTTGAAAATTATTTGCATTAGAAAGGAAAACTTGATACTATATAACTAAATTATTTATATTAAAAATAGTTACTTGAAGCTATAATTGTTTACTTAGGATTATTACTAGTAACTTGAAACCATGTAAATGTGTACAAACAAATGACTATTATTATCAAAAATAAATAATTACTTGAAACTATATAATTGTGTATAATTATTTAATTAGGTAGGAATACTTGAAACCGTACAAGTGTGTGCAAATATTTTGTATTAGATAGAAATATGTGATATAATGTAAATGTACAAAAGCTCTAAAGAAACAACCACACAAATGTAAATTTAACTTACAATGAACGTGATTCCTTAACCTCTATGCATAAAATAACCCTTGACGTGTTGATATGCCGTTAAAATCAATTAATCAATCATGTCCTTATAGGGAGGTAGTTAAGCACTGCCTATAAACGTTGTTTTTAGAGGTTTTAAATTTTCATTTAAAAAATAATAGCATTTTTTTAATTCATTAAATCTAAATAAAAGCCAAGAAATTGAAATTGGAAGATTATATAGTTGCATTCTTCCAAGTAGGGAGGGTCTACATAAATGTAGACCCTCCCTACTTGGAAGAATGGAACTATATAATCTTCCAATTTCAATTTCTTAATTCTGTTAAATTAAGCAAAATACCATAAAAATTCCTTTGAATCTTTTATGAATTCAAGTTAAAATGTACCAAGTTTTGTGGTTCAATGAACAATGTCACAATCATAACTTAGAAAACTTTCAAAAATATTGCAAATTCAGACGTGAATAATAACTGAACACTTTTTGGTTCATTTTTTAGTAGATTACTAATGTTTAAAAATAGTTGTTTAACTTCGACACTAAATAAACATCTTGTACAAAAAAAGTTCTTTTTCCTATTTTAAAGAAAAAGAAAAAGAAAGATAATCTCACTGCTGGAAAAAACGGCTATAAATAAAAAGGAATGTTAGAGAAAAAGACAGTAAGGAAGGATTGGTCGAAAAGTAGTTTATATTTAAGTATTTAGATGTACTTGAAGTAAGGGTAGAGAAGGAAGGAGAAAAGCAAGGACAATTTGAATATATATATATATATATATATATATATATATATATATATATATATATAATTTAAAATGTAGATGGAGGGTAACAAAACAGAATGGAATAAAAATGTTATGCACTAAAATAAAACTGAGAAAGCCTTACTTATATAAGGTAGTCACTAGTCAGTCATTCAGACTTGCACACCCACCCACATTTTTATGCATACCTCCCCCAATCTTTTAATATACTAGGCACATATGTGAGAGTTGGGTTGTGAATTACTTACACTTTGCTTATGTATATAATTAGGTAATTTTTGTATAACAGAAAGAAAGATATCTCTAAAAGCACGTGTAAATTTAAATCAAGTTTCTTGAGTTAAAAAAATTATTTTAATGATTCAGTTATGTTACAATGCACACCTTCACAGGTAAAGAATGTATTTTTTCAATATTTAAATGGAAATATTAACTTTAATATCTTAAAGTTGTATGCATTTATAATGTATTATAAGAAATAATTTATTGAGAGATTAGTTTTATTTTTAAAAAAAAGTAAATAAAAAAGGATAAGAGAGAAAGAAAACTAATTTAAGTGAAAGATGAGTAAAATAGGGAGAGTGGGGAGAAATGCTAAGAGAAAAAGAGAGGAGGGGAAAAAAAGTAAACCTTAAAGGTAAAGAGAAAAGCTCAGTTTAATAAGTTATAAAAAATAGCAAGAAATAACTTTTTGTTTTTAAATCAGAGTGAAGTAAATTTTTGGTGTCATAGTATTAAAAAAAGTTTTGTAAAAGCTAGTGATGGCAAGAGGAGACTCTTTGAATCTTCGATGATTTTTACTTCACTTTTTTAACTTTGAAAACGAATTTACAGTGTGAAAGTAATCTATTTAAAAAAATGGAAACACCCGATAAAAAAACCCACAACAACAAACAAAACAAAACAAAAACCAAACAAAAAACCCTCCCAAAATAGACAAATAAATATTGGCGGAATGGTTGAAAACTGGCCTGATTTTATTATTTGTTTATTTTATTGCTTTTTTGTTCTTTTTCCAAAGGGGGGAAACAGCAAACGGTGTGCCTGGAATCTACGAAGACACGTGCCTGACACAAAAAGAGATTTTAAAAAAGAAAAAGAAGACTACCATGATGTACTTTACCGAAAAAAAAAAAATTAATTAGAAAAATAAATGATAATAATCCGGTTCTAAAAAAGAAAAAAAAATTAAATGTTAAAAACATGGGAGCAAACTATCGCTATTATAATTTTTTTCTGCGGTGTGTGTTTTTCTTTATTTAAAAAAAAAATCATGACAACATTATTGATGAAATAAATTTATTCCAATTTTGAAGGCATTTCTTTTTAGCATATTTAACTGTCTTTTCTTTCGCAGGAAAATTCCCCAATCCTTCCTTAATTATTCGTAATTAATTCGTATCCATTAAAAATATGGAATTTATTCAGTTTTAAATTTAATAAATTAGTTGCAATTAATATTTACGAATTAAATAATTTACAAATCTACCATAAAGTTTCTTGAAAATTATTTTTCGATTAATTTTGCAAAATAACTTATGTTTTCTCTCACAGTTCTTGAAAATAAATAGTTTTTCAATAAGCATTAAAAAATAAAGAATAAAACTGTTTATTAGTTACAGGACTAATAAAAAATTAGATTGGCTGAAAATTAATATTAGTGTGAGCTAATTATCATATCAATAAGTCCTTACCAAAATACTTCCTTAAATTTCAACATGAATAAAACTCTTGGTCTTAAAATTCCAACACTAATTTTGGGGAGAAAAAGAGAAAATTATTGTTCTTTGATACATCCGTAGTTAGTTTAAGCTAACAGTCACTGCTTTTGAATTCGCCCCAGGTCACAAAAAGCAAGTCTCGCGGAGTCACGCTTGATAACGATCTACTACGAGAGTTTCAAGGACGATACGAAAAACTCTAAGCTTTGCAAACCCGTGGACGAAACCCCCCCAATATAACATTCTACAGTTTACTGCGCTTATTTTTTCTTCAATTCGCTATTCACTGTTGGAATATTCTGGATAATACTATAGGATCCCCATGGAAATATTAATGTGTCGTTTTGTCAAACTGCGGAGCGTCTAGGTGAGTTGTAAAAAAGAGCTCTTGACGGAGGAGGATGTGTCTGGCCTGTTTGTGGTGGCCATGTTATAAATAATAAGTTCGTCAAGGTTCGTCGTATGTGAGAGCCAAGATAACAGCGGATTATCGCTTGGACCTTAGCGTGTCCAGCTCTTTAAAAATTAAAAATTAAAGTAAAAAAAAAAAACGAAATCAATCAGAAAAGCCATGACCTCAAAAGTCCTGGACATGATCGACCCATTCACGAGTAAAGCGGCCATCAAGTCGAAAAGGCAAAAACGATCCCAAGGATCGTCTCATTACAGAACGAAGAATGCCCCCGAATTGCAGGCTTTACCTCATCTGAAGGGTAAGATATTTTCTGATTATTAATTTTCTTGTTTTTACTTGGTTATCTTGTAATGGTTTCCTGCTAGTCTACCGAAAATATTTACTTTCCGACGACTATGAATAATGAGTAAAAATTAAATGACGCAATTTGGGGAAGAGAGGTCTCCAACTACAAGTTGGAAAATATGTTAAAAGGTATATTTGATTATGTCTAAAAGTGTTTAGATCTCATGACAGGAATTAGCATAAAAGGAAATTATAATTTGATGGTTTTATGGTATCATATGTGACTGGATTGTGAATCGATGTTAAGAATTGCGACCCTGTTTTCCCCCCTACAAGTCTGAAATGGATTCGAAATAAATAAAGAGGAGGAGTTGTAATGGGATAAACAGGACGGTAATGAAAATAAAATTCGAAAAATAATTTTATGTCGAAAAATCTACATAAAAAGACAATTTTTCAAAATTAGTCTTTCCTTGCAAAACGTTTCAGATTTCATTTAATGTTTTTTGTGACTAGAATCGTTTGAAATAAGAGGAAAATTTTAACGAATAACGATGATTTAACGGAGTCTTTTTAATTTTTTTTTTTTCTTTGCTTCATATAAGAAAAATAAACCTATTTTTAGTCAAACTCTAAAACAACTTGAAAATGTTTAAAACATATATAGATGAATAATTTAAGAGCGAATAACTAACATAAATGTTGCAAATTATGGAAATGAAGAGCCTGATTTTTAAGGCAGGTTAGCTTTTTAGTCCTAAGACTTATATTGGTTCATTTTTGAGGAATTATTCAATAAATTGGAAATGTAAATCCTTTAGTTTTCATAAGTTAAGACTTAGAAAATTAGGTAACATAAAAGGTAATAAGTTAAAATTGCTATTAAAATGAAAGGTTACCGAAGATATAGTGGGAATCAGTTTCGAGAACCTGTTTTGCAGAATAGGGAATCTTATGAAAGATTCCGATTTTAGTACTTCATTTATATAAATATCTTGATATAATTTTTCACTATTTAGTTAGTGTTAAAATTAGAAAATACAAGTTGAAACGCTTCGTCTTTAAAGATGTAAAGGTAAAAAAAAAAACCCTAAAAACATGCATTTACGATTAAAAAATTTTGTCTTTGAATGAAAAACAGTTTTCTCAAATTAACTTTAAAATGGAAAAGTGTTTAAATAATAAAGATTATATTCGTTATTTAACTTAAAAAAAAAAAAAAGATTATAATCTTTTTTTTCTTCAACATCGTTTTAGATTTTAAAACATTTATTCGATATTTGTTTCACCCAACAACTTTGTTTTTCTCTCTAGAACAATATTTTGGATGAAATCAATATTATTTTCAAAATAAATTTTGGCACCGATATTCATATTTAGTTACACAAATCTATCTAAAGCAAACCATCTTTTTTGCTTCAGTTTTCTCTTCTTTTTTTTTTAATCGTTTCTTCTAACTAGCTACAGGTTTATTTTTTTTCAATAGATACCTCCTTGGTTAGATTTGTTAAGTGCAAATTAATGGTTGTCATTGCCGCTATTATTAAGATTTTTTCACATGAATTGAAAATTTATTGGAAGGTGGACAGCAGCTGTTGAAGATGTATTTGCCGGTTGTAAAGAGAGAAAAGGCCCAGGCAACAGCAGTCGTTGTCGTCTTCACTTACCAAGATTATATATAGTAGTAAGTAAAAGAAGAAAGAATAACCCTGTCCTTTCACGCCTACACACTGACTTTTTAAAATACCTTTTGGCGGGGTGTTAGTCTTTGTGTTAACTAATCTTTGAAAAAAAAAACACGAATAAAAAACAAATTTCTAAATACAACTAACGATATCGATCTATTGATTTGATATATTCACATATACACACAGTACTGACTTGTGGGTGGATTGGAATCGTGTTGATCAATCCATGCGAGCTTTTATGGAGTTTTTTATTTATTTATTTTATTTTTTATATTTATTTACTCTATAAAAATGCGACGATTTATTTATTAATGGTCGACTAACGATGATTGAAGTAAAGTTTCTATTGGAAGGGAGACATAACTGATATGGCATCTTAAGAAACTGACCCAAGGAGCATCTTTTATTGAAAGAAACAGGAGATTGACGAGTCAGCTGTGGAGTTTGGTTTCAACTAGTCTTTTTCTAATCTTAATTAGAATAAATGAGTTATGAAAATTGGGTGGAGAAAATAAGGTTCATTATAACAAAAATAAATTTTAACATTTTAGCTCGAGATATCAGTTCTAAAATAAAATAATGAAATCAGGTGCTCCCTTGACGAGAATCGATTTGTTTTAATTAAAACAAAATTTGACTAATCATTAAATTTTTTTTTCGCCTTATGTTCTAATTAGGTTTCCTTGATTTATATAATGTATTTACTGTTTTTTTTTCTTTCCAATATTGAGTTACCATTCTCATTGAAATGTAAATTTAGAATCCTTATTTTTTTCTCAACAAATCTAGATTGACTGAAACAATGACATCTCGTTCTCATTTTTAAATATAAAACCCCACTTAACCTTCCATGTGAATACATGCATAGAAATACGTCATTCTCTCATTAGAAGACGTAAAGTGCAATATGATAATTTTGTTTAGGATAGAGAAATAAAAGAATAACAAATACTTCCATCTTCGTCTCACTTCGTAGATTAATTAGTGATATGAATTTTAGGAGGGAATAAAATATTTTCTGTTATCACTGTCACAACATTTCTCATCATTTTTATATATATATATATATATATATATATATATATATATATATATATATATTACTGCTTTAACTTATGAATAACAAAATCGGTTGCTTTTCTTTTTTATTCATTAAATACGGATTTTGATAAATTATCCACAAAACTCTATTTCAAACCGATCTTTAATTTCATTTTCTTTCTCATGATGAACTATACGAGTTCCGTAACTGACCTCTTTGATGTTTTTATTTATTTATTTATTTATTTATTTATTTATTTATTTATTTTTTTAATACTTTCAAACTCGCAATCTAAGCCCCCCATTTCATGACCAGGCTGCAATATTATTTTTATTACTACTGCAGCACTGCTCATTCTCTTAACTGTGCACATGAAGAAGTACACTCATCATTATTCGTCCCTCTTTGCTACTTCTCTCATCGTTTCTTCCTTTGCTGGGTGCGAGGTAAAAGCTCAAATTTGAGCGACTGAAACCCGATTCCTCCAACCAGGTTCCACTTCTCCCTCATAGACTCCACTAATAACTCCCAGCCACTCTCTGTCTCAACTGCTCGTGTCTAGTACTCCTTCTATCTGACTACTGACAATTAATGGAAAGCATACGCTAGCAACTTCCATTCCTTCTATGTCCAATTTTGTTAACTGAAACTTTACTACTTTCTACACACTGTGTGTGTGTGTGTGTGTGTGTGTGGATATTTCTCTGCTACTGCTACTTCTGTTGTTGCTACATTAATGTATCCCTTAGGTTACGTTTTCACCTCTGTCATTCTTGTATTTTATTTATAAACCAACAAAAATATGAACATTTTTAATATTTTTTTCTTGTCGATTAACTTTTTTTTTAGTCTTGGTTATTCACCCCTTCACTGTATTGAAAAAATCTCCTTAAAGTCTGAAAAAGACCCTTGAAACTAGATTTAGAATTGCTTGTTACTCGTATGTTTAAAACCAGATGTTAAATGGCTGCATGAATTCACCAAATAAGTATTATTAATGTGCATACGTTAGGGCTTTTTCGTGGTCTTATTTGGATATCTTATATATATATATATAATATTCGATTAAGAAAAAAAAAATTATTGTCCTTTATTATTACCAATTCATTTTTTTAACAGTTGTACAGTGAATATGATTTCAGCTGTCAATGGAGTACACCACACCCAACATTTTAATGAAGACATATTGCCATCCATTTTTTTTACCATGCTGCTTCTTGCTCTGCTACTCGGCTTTCAGCATTAAATTCCTCACACAATTCAGGTCCTTTTTATCCATCACTTCAAATATCACTCGTTGCACCCCTCTTTTTTTCCCCTCCTCTCCTTAAAAAAATCTTGTCTATCGAAACTGAAATAGGCATCGCGATAATATTTCGCATGTATTTCTGATTTGTTTGTAAAATTATGAAGATTTTTTTCCCCCAAATCTTAGCGATGAAGCAATTAGATCGAACATCCCAGATGGTAACTGTTGTTACATGTTGTTAATAATTAATTCACATAGAACACTCGTTTGGAAATTTTAATGCCAGTATATCACCATGATGTGTAGAATGTTTGAATTAATTTTCTTGTATGTATAACCAAAAGCTCTTTACATTACTTTATTAAAACGTCTTTTAATTTGGCATTTTTTTCTACATAGTATAAATTAGTTTCTTATTGAGCTCGATAATCGGTTTAAATCAGCTTAGCTTCTGATGACAAATACTTAATTAAAAAAAAATTACTTTATCCTTTAAAACTAGGTATTTAAAAACTTTCAGTGTGTTATAATTCAAATTAAATGTTTTTTTTTTCTTAATATATATTTTCATACACTCACTTTTATCTTTGTATTTTTGCAGAAGGAGTCTCTTCATTATCAGATTGTGCAAGCGTTATGGAAGCATTGTTATTCAAATAAATCCAGACAGTCGTCGTCTTGTCATATAATGTCTTTCTTCAGTCATAATCTTTATTTCTAGCTATTTTTGTGAGAACACGTCAAGTAGGTTTTCAATAATGTTAATGTCACGAAAATGTTTCCCCCCTTTCTTCCTAATACATGGTGTGTGTGTGTGTGTGTGAGAGAGTGTGAGTTTATTCGTGTTCTTAATTAGGTCATTTGCTTTTTGGCCGAAAAAATCCTTCAAGATGTTTTATCTTATTCAGATATCTCGATTTATGTCTCCGAATAATGATCATCGACTGCAGATTGATCTATTTTTACTTAATACCAATAACTTACTATCATCATAAAATAACTTGTCCTCTCTTCACAGTATAGTGCCTCAAACATTTAACAAAACCATGTTAGTGGGTAGGTGGTTTGAGTTTTTACTTGGGGGTGGGGGTTAGTCATTAATTTTTAGAACCTTGTGCATTCTCATGTCCTTGGGCCATCCACTCTGGGTACCTGGATTGAAAAATAGCTGAAAATCTAGTATTCTGTAATCTGTCATTTAACCACTTTATAATCTGTTAAAAAATAAATTTTAACATTTTATTGACAAATATAAAGTATATATAAAAAAAAAAGAATTAAATATAAAATGGCAATATTTTACTGGGAATTGCTATAGCAATGTAGAAGTGGAAGAATCCACAGTCAAAATTCCTGCTGCCCAGGTTTCTGTACTTCTAGTTAGCAGCTAAAATACTGACCACTAGGATTCAAAAGGTTAAAAACTTTATTTAAGTATGCATTCACAAACAATTCTGCTGTCAGTCTTAATGCTTGTAAAATCTGGTTGATTTTTTTTATATGGCTTGTTTTTAAAAAAAACTACATCAAAATAATCTTGTATTGCATTAAAACCTATTATGAGTGTAAAGATGGGATGTTTATCTGTGTTAATCATCCCTAGGTGCGTACCTCACACGGTGTGATGGTTAGCAAGCTGGATTTGCAGACCATTGTTAGTTAAATTCTCACTGGGTGCTCTATTCTTCTGAATTTTAGCTACAACTAAGCTAAGCTTAATAAATAACTATTTTTCCCTCTCATTTAAACTTTGAAATCATTTTTTGATCCTGTTGGGAGTTTAAGCTGTGACTGAGTTAATCTTAATAAGTACATCTGCTTTTTAAGAGATGGCTATTTTGTGTATCTAGTAAAGTTTTTTTTTTTTTTTTTTTTTTTTTTTAATGAGCAGGTCACCTTTCAAGGCTAGTGGTAGCTGGTATCTCAACACTTTTCAAATTGTTATCTTCATTTCCGTTTTGTACTGGTAAAATTACTGGTATTGTTAATTCTACTGTTTGATTCTCTTTCTGCTTGACCAAAGAAATCCTAAAACAGCATTTACCTGTTCTTTGTCAGAGTGATCTCTTCCACTCATCTATATAGCTGACCAGTTTAATCATATACCTGTGATTCAATAACATTTCTCCCAGGAAATTATGCTATCATTGCTTTTAGTTCATATAATGGTGGAACTTATAATACAGTGACTATAAACTCTGCAGAGAGGTAAGACTCCCCACTCACCTCTGAAGGGGTATCTTTATGATACTAAACTGTATGTGATGGCGGGATTCCAGTTCTGGAGATCTATGCAATGTGGAGTATCTCTTCATTGCCAATACTCCCAGAGTGGTAGTATCTTGGTGTCTTATCTCAAATAGATCTGTTTAAAAATTATTTGTATTCAATAGGAATGAATGAATATGTAAATTATTTTTATCAAGAATAGTTACTTGAAGCTATAATTGTTTACCAAGGATTATAATTTGTTAGGTGAAACCATATAACTTTGTGCAAACAAATGACTATTATTAAATAGAAATAGTTACTTGAAATCATACAACTCTGTGCGAATTATTTCTATTAGGAATACTTGATATCATAACTGTGGGCAAAAATCTCTTAAATATCTACACAAAAATGTAAATATAAATGTGGAATGAATGCAATTCGCTAACCTCTAGATGGGTTGATATGCTGTTGAAATGTATTAATCACTCATATAATTTAGTCTTGTCTTTTTTTTTTTTTTTAAATATATAAATATACTTTAATTTGAATATTGCAGATTTTATAAGTTGATGTATGGACATAGCATACTTTAATATAAGAATTCTCAGGTGAAAAAAAATGAATGCTCTTTCCAAATTATTAATTTGATCTTTCCTATATCCTTTCATTATGTGATTACTTTTTGTCTACAAAACAATGAAATAATTTTGATGATTGTAAAAGATTTCTATTTGGATTTCTTTAATCACTTAAACTGTTGCTTGCCAAATGAATCTTGATTAACTAAAAGAAAATCTTGATAGTATTACATGCTTTTTCAGTCTTATTTACTGATATTTTGTTGCTTTGTTTTTTCCTCAGCCATTCCTTCAGTATTTAGCAATTTATCTTCAGTACTTTTCCTTTGTCTTGGAAATTCATTACATTGCACTTCATATCCAATCAAGATGGAATCATATTTTACTTTAAGGAATTGGATGATATTTAGAGTGGTATGTGATGAAGAAAAGTGCCTTTTATACAGTAAAATATTTATCTGTTGGTGAAATAAATTAATAGTGATCTTGGTTTAAAATTGAGCAATGGGAATAAAAATTGAAGTTTGCAAATTAGAATGAACTTATGACAGTATTAATTTCCAGATTAACAGTTGCTTATTCCTCTTTTCTGTTTTTGGGAATTTCCGTTTGTGTATCTGAGATCTATTTAAAAAAAGATTTTTTATTCATTTATAATGTAATTTTCTTTTGTGATAATGTTCAAATTTCTTAGATGAAGCATCGTTAATTTTTGTTACTATTTTTTCCAGTTTAATTTCGATTGGTTTTATTGCAAATTATTTACTTAAACAATTCTCACTATTACAATTTTTATTGTAAAATAACAGTAATAATCCGATTCCAATAGCTCAGAAATATTTCTATTTTCAGTTCGTCTCAACTGAAAATTTTCCTTTAATTTCTCTTGTCTCCCTATGCAAATCCCTTGTCGGATATGAAAGATTCACCTTCAATATTTTGTTTTTGTACTGCAATTCTACTGAAGAAGTGATAACACCAATTAAAGCTAATCTCGCCTCACATACTCTTCAGTGAGTGAGATTAAATCATCAGGACTTTTGTTTAAGATAGCAGGTTATTTTTATTTACCTGTTAGAATTTTTATTGTTGCTATTAAGCTTAGTCTGACACAAGGCTGATAATAGTGGGTTGACCAGTGACAACAAAATAGTTTTTGTAAGACAACTCAATTAGCCATTATTTTCTACTGATTACATGTATGGAGGAAGTTCTAGTGTGTAAGTTGGGTGCAGTAAAATTTACTGATGGTTCCTAGCTAAATGCTTGGTTGGTGTTTCAAGCAGTTTCTTCTGTTTGATGTTCCATTTTGAACTCATAAAATGCAATTGCATGAATTAGTAAGCAAAATAGTGCTTTAAAATGGTTTATTACATAAACATAGCTGAATAATAGCTTATTCCAAAATATGCATCAAATATCAAAATAACAAAGGTAATTATTTCAGTGCCAACATTTTTTATATATGTATATATATCTTGTCAAGTCCAGTAAGAGAAGAGTAAATATTTTAAGATGAAAAGATCTGAGAATGATTTCAAATTTGGTATTTAGGTTTTTTAATTATTGTTCCGCATATGAATATACTTGTGACATGTTTCAGACATTCTAGTCCTTTTCTAATATAGTAAATGATTAAACAGTATTATTTGACCCATAGATGGGACCCTAATGGGTACACCTATGCTATGTCAGAGTGGACCTGTGAGTAATGGCAATAAAGAAGTACTTCACAATTCCCAAAGCTTCAGACTTGGAGCCTCTCCATTAGATACTGTTTAGTGTCATACCCAGGATACTTGTGAGGGTGGGTATCTTACCCCTTTGCAGAGATGCAGTTTGTGTATTCTACAGTCTTAGCTGACTCTGTGTGTATAACAAAAGCAGATTGGAATATATTGCTTTGTATGAAAGAACTTTCAGTATTCTTAATTGGTCCTTTATTAGTTCATCTATTAATAATAGGGTATGTCAAAAGTTTTTTTTGCTTACTTTCTGAAGCCACCTTTCTGTCAGTTCTTTGGTTTCATACTGAAATCAGTTCCTGTCTTTTGAAGTTAAGAACTCCTTCACTGAAGCTTCCACCTCTTCTTGCTTGGCTAAGTTTGTCACTTGGTTCCTGAGGTACCCTAAAAGGGGAATGCCAAAGTAATCAAGTGTTTTTTTGTTTTTTTTTTTGTGACAGCCATGTGTAAATCTCAGTTTATGCAATTATAAAATGACATATATCAAATCTGAATTGGTGGGAAGTTCCTTCTTGGTTGTTAAAGTGTCACAAGTGCAGGAAGTGAGCCATGGATCAGAACAAGTAATAATCTGAGGCAGTTAGGTTTGGACTATATACCTGATGTGGCATCAGTTTGATCCTCCTCAAATTCCTGGAGTTTATTCTAGAAACTAGTTCATATGCAAATATTGCAATACTTTTTACTTACCCTCAGTAATAACATGCAAAGATGAGTTATAATATGAAATTGTGATGTTAGTGTGCTTTAAGTAAAAGCTTTCTTTCAATCTTCCTGTGAACTGTGGCAAATTGCTGAGAGTTCCAAGGATAATTGGTCCTGAGATGTGAATTGTACATAAAATGTGATTTTGATTTAGTCAGGGCAATGACAATTTTCCATGTGAACTATTGTGAAAAGAAAGTTAAGATATTTAGAATTAGCCTTACAACTGTTTCTTTTTGGTTTGATATCCTTTTGTAGTCACCCAGTATTTTGTTTTATGCAGTATTGTGAGCTGTTATATAACTGCTGTATTCTTAGATATGTTATCACTAATGCTATAAACAAATAATTATACTTTTATCATTTATTCTAAATAGTCTAATCTTCTAAGCCTTCTCAAGTCAATAATTAAGAAAATTGGATTGAGTGGGCATTTATTTGATAATACTCTTGTTGGACAATTTGGAGAAAGTTCTTGTTTATTGCAACTAAAGAGCTTTTGGTTTCTTCAACCTTAGTTGGTGGCTTCTCTAGTACAAGGATTGTCTGAAAAGATTTTCAACATTGTCTCCCTTGTGCTTTACACATTTCTTTCCTTGGTGTTGCAGTGCTTGGATCCCTTTGGTCAAAAAGTCAACAACAGCAGATATGTCATATGAACCTTTCAGGCTATCCTTGTACATTTACATATTTTTATCTTTTAGGTATACTGGTACTAAATATAAATAGTTAAATTCATTATATCAATTATGTGGTTTGGGTTAGCTCTGTTTTAATTAGCACTAATATCTTGCTGGGGTCTTTTAGGGTCTATTGAAATATCTTAGAGTTCAGTGATCTTTAATGCTAAAGTTGATTTGGTTTGCCACAATATGAAAAAAGTAAGTCTGAATTGATTAGTTTACATTTTTATAATGATTTTACCACTCAAATAATGTTTTAATGATTAAAAAAAAACAAAATGTCTATTTAAGTATCTTAGTATTTCTCACTGGTTTTAAATAAAAAATGAGATAAATTTGCTGTCAGTTTTTCAAATGAAGGTTAATATAAAGGCCTTTTTTATTTTATAATTTAAAACTTACATTGAAACCCAACACTAATATTGAATCTTGATTTGATTTTAACAGCATGGCAACCTATCTAGGGTTATTTTATATTGGAGGTTAAGGAATTGCATTTGACACACATACACACACATTATTTTAAAAAAATTTTTATTTATTTTATTTTTTTTTTTTTGAGTGCTTTTTTTTGCACACAGTTGTATGATTTCAAGTATTCCTAATATTAATAATTGTGGTTATAAGTAATTCTTTGCATTCAATAATTTTTGCTCAGTTAAATGTTTTCTAGTAACTAATAATAATCCCAAGTAAGCAATTATACCTTCAGGTAACTATATTTCATCAATAATCTAGTTATATGGTATTAAGTATTCCTATTGAATACAAATAACTTATAAACAGATCCATAAGACCCTATCAGGTACTACCACTCTGGATCAGAGTGGACCTAGGAGTAATGACAATAAGACGGTACTTGATATTCTCCAGAACTA
>CAUZXS010004766.1:2500-12500 GCA_963585895.1 Sepioteuthis lessoniana | reverse complement strand
AAGGATAAAAAAAATGACAAACAAGGAATGATAAGAAGGAAAAGAGAAGAAGAAAAAGATAAAGAAAGTATGTTTTAAGATGAAGTGATCTTTTAATTTCCATATAATTGACATTATTAATGCAATTATAGAGTTTTCTATAATAAAATAATAATCATCATTATTAACAACTTTAAAATTATAATTATTTAAATGAAGGTCATGCACAATCTTATTACTACAAATATACAATCTCATACCTTCTTTCTAACATGATTATCAATAATGACCCTTGTAAATATTCGACTACATTAACATTTTCACTACCTTTCGTAATTGTAGCAATAATAATCTTGTTTTTAATATCAAAATTTTAACAATTTTTACTTTCACATCTTTCATGGGTTTTCTTTTCTTTTCTCTTGGTTGTTTTTATATTGAAGCATTTTTAGCTGACAAATTTTTGTGCTGTTAAAATTAGAATAAAGGAAAAACATTAGATGAGATCTGAACTGACTGTGCATAGCTTGAGAATATGTCCTTTATAAACAATGACTTCAGTAAATTGACAACAGCACAACTTTACTTTCAAATTTTTGAGAAGACCTCTTGGTCCATGCTCTTAACAGCTTTAAAGTTTTGATATTGCTTATATATATATATATATATATATATATATATATATATATATATATATATATATACAAGGTGTTTCAGAAAAATTGATATCATTTCAGAATCTTCTAAGTCGCTAACCAAATCATGTTCTCTTTGTTTCATAGCTGAATTATTATTGTTATTATTATTTTGCTTCTTGTAAGTTTTTCAGACCGGCGTTTGCTGATGATCTTTCACAGGAGTCTAAGTGACAGCAAGTTTCCTCAAATCTCCAGGACTCTTCTCAGTATTCAAGCTGATCTCAATAATGCAGTAGTCTGGGTGGTCTTGTTATTATCATTACTATCATTTATTTTTGGTTTCTTACAATCCTTTCCCTTGTCTTTACCCAAGGCCTAGCTTAAGGGAAGGTAGTGATTATATTCAATATAAGTAGTTAAAATTTTTCTGCCTCTTTTGTGTGATATTTGTTAGTCACATTGATAGTTCTCTCCTCAAGAGATAAGCAGCTCTGCAAGGTGCAATTTCATTATCATCATCATCATCATCATCATCATTATTATCATTATTATTATTATTATTATTATTATTATTATTTTACCCTCAAGCACCCACCTTCTTCATTCCCCGTTGAATGTCGGGTCGCTTTCTATCTTCATTTGAAAGTTACATAGTTTGTATGAGGAATGAAATGGAGGTATTTTCTCGTGCTCTTTATACGATGGCAACACCCACAGAGAAATGCAGACATTTTCTCGGGTCAACATTTTCATTGGCTTCCTTTTTCTGCATCAATATTTATTGCAACCAAATGTTTTTAACAATTTATAAGAACATTTTTTTGACGGCAACATTACTCATCTAATCGACTAATATCTGGTTAGTCTTCTGTTGGAAAAGAAACAATTATGCACCATAATTATTTGTGTATAACACACACCCCAAACTTGGGAATAAAAATTCTGGAAAAAAATTCCTGTGTATAATACACATTAACGTTTTCGAAATTTGTAGTCGTTCAATTCAACTGAAATGTAGCATTTGTTCTACTTGTTATCCGTTCATACTGACTAAAAAGAAAACTTTATATATATCAACCCAGCACTTCGGCACAAGGTCAATTTTTAAGCAAAGTTTAATTGGTTTGAATTCAATGTTTTCCTTTTCCTAGATTGGTTACCATACTAAGATTAAAAAGCCCTGTCTACCTTAAAATTTTACTTTTAACTGGAAAGTGAATAGTCAGAATCATACCTTTCCCAAGGATATTAGCACTGTGTGAATACCAACAGCCTCATTCAGGAATTGAACTCAGATAGTCAAGTCTATATCCTATGACGAGAACCATTACACAATAAGCGGCTCCAAATAAAAATTTATATATTATATTTTGAAGCACAAAATTTACACAGTATATGACAAAAACACCGGCATATTCGCACAAATATGCAACAAGCTTGCAAAAATAAGAGAAACAAAATTATGAACAAACACATTCCTGTGGTTATTTCTCTGTAACAGCTTAAAATACATTTGTTTGGATAATAGATATAACTTACTTTTAATCCTTCCCTTCAGCACAAGGTCAATTTTTAAACAGAGTTTAACAGGTTTAAATTCAAAGTTTTTCTTCTCCTGGAGGGGTTGCCATACCAAGATTAAAAAGCCCTGTCTACCTTGAAATTTTACTTTTAACTGGAAAGAGAATAGTTGGACAATAAGATTGGACAATAGATATAGCTTAATTTTTGTCATCCCATTCCAAATATGGTAAGACATGGGACCAGAAAAAAAGTTCTAGAGTAAAATATACGTTCCTAACTTTGAGTGCAAAAAAATCAGGAAATATAGTACATCTTATATACGAACAATTACAGTAATTTGTGATTAACAAACCTGAAGTTATCACAAGAAATTTTTTTAGGCCATTTTCTCTCATCTTCCACATTTTTGCTGTATTCACCATTTGCAGTCATTTCTTATTTTAATCCAGTCATTAAAATCCTGATTTTCTCACTTGGATAATCTGTATTGGATAATCTGTTAAAATCCTCAAGTATTTTACATTTGTTATCCACAAAGGCAGTTACTAGCTTCATACCATTTGATTGCATAAGTTGTTGGCATTGTTTCTTGTGAATTTCTATTCCTAACCAATCACACCTACTTTTAACTACTGACAGATCAAGTCTGCTGTTTTTATTTCTTATCTCCCCCTCACCCAAATGACAGGTCCTTTTAAAAGAGGAATTTCTTTTCTCTTTTCAGATAACCACTTCACAGCCTTGTCTAGACCTTTTCATCTGTAATTTTTAATTATTTCTTTTGTAAAACTTGTCAGAGTTTACATAAATCTTCCTCTTCCCAAGATTTCTGTTTTCACCATGACCGTCTTTTCCCCCAAACCCTACCCCTATTGTCGGGTATTTTCATTTGAGTAAAATTTGCTAGTTTTGATTGGAGATTAAATCCCAACAAGTCTTCTCAAATAATTTTATTATTTGAAAGGTCTGTATTCTTCCACAAATTTTCCATTCTTTTAATCTTTTTGCAAATGTTTTCAGGACCGTTCCGTGGATGGCAGTAATGAGGGGTACAGTCTTCATCTTGTTTTTTCTTATCTCTTAAAGTCATTTTAGTTTCAGTCTAATCCAGACTTCTTTTCTTTTTTTCATTACTTTTTTTTTACTTTAATTTTTCTACTTATAACAAAAATTTTACCTGTGGTAAAAATTACAAGTATTACTATACTATTATTATTATTATTATTATTAGTCACTTAGTTAGTTTATTAATTAGTTAGTTGCTTCAAACTTCTTTCTCTCTTCCCTCTTTACATGTTCAGCTCATCTTTTTCTTTTTCCTTTTCTAATTGCATTACATCTATCTTGTCATATTTTCTTTCTTTTTCTCATTATTCTTTTCTTTCTTTCTTTTTTTCTTTTCCCTTTTTTTCGTCTTTCTTCATTTCAGTTTATCAGTTCCAGAGACACTGAGATGACAGCTTTCTTGAAATCACAACAGATTTTCTTAGGATTCCTGCAAAATACAAGATAACTGTCTTTGCAGATTCTGTGCTTCTGAAATTACATAGATTTCATTTTCATTTTAATCCTTTCTTTTTTCTTTTTTTTTGTTGGTTTCTTTTTTTGTTATTTTTTTATTTCTTTTTTGATTTTTTAAAATTTTTCTTTTTTGAAATTCTACAATTGGATTCAGCATCTTTGTAATTACAGAACAGACTTTCACTTTTGTATTTTTCAACTCAACTTTTTCCAATAATTATCCATGTTTCCATCATTATTCAATTTTCAATGCAGTTCCGTTCTTATTTATTTCTTTCGCAATTACTTACAAAATTCTTATAATACTTAATTTTATTTTTATTTTCATCAATATTTCAGGGTTTCAAATTGAATTTTCATGTAAGATAACTAATTCTTATCAAAAGGTGGCAGTGGTGGGGATCAAGTGACAGCGGATCATTCAGATCTTCAGCATGACCTTCAGAATTCTGGCATCCTTTTCTTCCACCATAGATTTCTCTATTGAAAATACTTCCAACCTCTTTGGTGTGCTAATTATTATGGGCACTACCTCCACTTTTAAATACCACAATTTTTGTTATTCCCACATAAGATCTTGATTTTTGCTCTCTACCAATTTCAATAGCGAATAGTGGAATATATTATTTTGAATTCTTTTCATACTTCCTGATGTCGTGTCATCTTGTGTAAATCAACTGATCTCTAAGGACATTAAAGTTTTAAACCATTTTTCTTTCCTGATTCTCAGTGACAGTTTCCATTTGTAGTCTTTCTTTTTACATCAGTAGTAGCTGATTGGCTTAGCTGGAGATCAAGTGACAGCAAGTATATCAAATATACCTGAACTCTCCTCAGTATTCTCGCCGATTTTAGTAATACTCTCTTCAGGATATTTTCACTTCTTTCACTGATTTGTGCTTTCAGTCTTTTTAAAAGCATAGAACATCCTTTTGATAGAATATATACTATAATTAGTCACAAGTAAGTCATTAAATTAAGTTAACATTTAATAGTTATTTCCCTTGCACATCTACAGCGACTAAAGTGAGTACAAACAAAAGTTTATCACTAGTCTTATTAAGTTACAGATTGGGTTGAAAATTGTTTCATTCTCTAAGTTATTTCCCTTGAGAAATTATACAGACTAGAGTATGTGCAAATGAAGGCTTCTTATTATCATTTTTATTATTATTATTCATTTGCCTGTTTGTATCTGATAGTTGATGCTAGCAATTGATTAAAAAGCCTTCTCAATTTTTCAGCACCCTTTTCGAAATCTTTTATTTCGGTTATCATTCAAACCTTTCCATTGGAAGGACTTCATATCAGACGTAACAAAGTCACCTCAAATCAAACATGAAAACAGAATGCTAGTCAGTGTATCTTTCTTTGTACTTTTTCAGCTTTTATACCCATAGGGACAGGTGGATTTCATTGAAGATCAAGTGCAACAAGATATTATTTTTGTTATCATTAATTATTAATTAATTTTTTTTTTTTGATGGTGTATGCATATTCAGCTAAAGTTTGAAGCTATTTTACATTCATCACAAAGGAAAAACCCAACCAGGACAAAATTTTTATTTTCAACATCAAAAAATTAAAATGCAATCAAATGAAATTTAAAAAAAAAAACCTTATCTGTTTGAGACATTGATAAAGAAACTTATCTCATATTAGATTAACTGGGTCAGACATTTTTTTTTTTTCACAATCAATCAAGGGAGATAATTATTTTCATCTGCTTTTCAGAGGTTCAAATCTGTTTTTTTAAATTTTTTTTTTTACTTAAGACAAACAAAATTGAAAACACCAAATTGTTATTATACATAAGGATTACTATTATTATTATTATTATTATTATTTAATTTTTAGCTGTATTTTCTGTTTCTTACAATCCTTCACCAGGCATTTACCAAAGACCTAGGATGAGGAAAGGTAGTGATCATATATATATATATATATATACATATATACATATATATATATATATATATATATATATATATATATATATATTGAAACTTCTTTTGGGTATTGTTATCATTATTATCCCTTTCACAGGCAAATAATTTTTAATTCTTGCAGAGACAGTGAATTATTTTCAGAAAATTTGCAAAATAGAGGCTTTGTTCAAACAAGTCAATTAATCATCTATAAAAACCAAACAAAACATGTTAATTGGATCAGCAATTTTGTATGACAGGAATTACACAACAATACAGTGAGGCCTCCCAGCGATGTTTCTATATATTAATAGTGAATTGATCAGCAAGCAGCCAAAAGAAAAATACATTACATTGAGCTACTTCAAAAATGACAAAAATATCTCTCTGCCTGCAAAAGGATCATTATTTCCATTTCTTTTTTTTTTAGGGAGTTATCCACACCAGTTTTTTTTTCTTTATTTGAGCAAATTGTGTTTTTTTCTCAGAAGTCGGAGTAACAGCAAGTCTCCCTAGATCTCCAACATTATTATTATTATTATTATTATTATTATTAAATAAGGAATAATCAATTTTTATTTATTTATTATACTTGCCAATTTTAGTAGATGTACCGCTGAAGCTAGAACATATACTAAAATTGGCAAGTATAATAAATTATACTTGCCAATATTAGATCAATTATTAAGATTTTTTTTTTACTTTTTTACTATCATTATCACCATCACTATCATCAACATCATTATTCTAATTTTATACTTTTACATGAAACATATCTAGTGGCTATCACTAGGTAATAGGGGCCGAGTGACCACTGGTCTCTGCAAATATCCTGTACTCTTTTTTATAATAATAATAATCATTACTATTATTTATTATTGAAACTGATGTTGTAACTGATTTAATTTGTATTTATACAGTCAGTATTTGTACAATGATTATTATGATTATTATATGTATTTTCATACCAGAGACCTCTGGTGGTCATTGTTGGAGATCAAGTCATATCAAATCTCCTGTTTTTTTTTGTTTTTATTATTATTATTATTATTATTATTATTATTATTATTATTATTCCTTGAGAGTTTTCCACGTCAGCATTAGCTGATGGTCTTTCACTGGAGTCTGAGTGACAAAAAGTCTCCTCAAATCTCCAGGATTATTATTATTATTATTATTATCAATGGCAAAATTTTATCTGAATTATTTAATATAATTATTCTATCAATATTAGCATTATAATTTTTCTTTGGGATTATTATTATTATTATTATTATTATTATTATTTGCACTAAAGAAAAACTTTTTCTTGTCAATAAAAAGTGCCATTGTCAAAGAAGAATGGCAGTGCTGGTTGCTAGAACATTTTCTTGGATCTTACAAAGAAAAAAAAAATTTTCCAGTTTGGGTTTTAGTGACCTGAACTTTTTCTTTTTGGGTCGGTGGTGGGGTTGTGATTTGAAAATCTGACTGAATCAAAAAATGAAAAAAAGAAAGAAGGAAAGAAAAAAGAAAGAAAAATAAGTAAAACAAAAACTTTAAAGAAGAAAAATAAATATATAGATTTATTGCAGAAAAAAAGTAAAGTTTTGTTTTTGCTCGAATAAAATGCATAATTGTTTTGATAAAGAAAAAAAAAACACTTGGTCTTTTTGTTTTTTTTGACTTTTTTCTTTTTTTATCAGCAATAAAAAAAAATGACATATCTCTCCTTTTCATGAAGTGATTAAAAACAATATGTATTGTCAGAAAAAAAACAAAAGACATGCTTTATTTCTGGCTTCAAAAAAACATATCTACATTGGATGTTTTGTTTTTTAACAGTGTTTTTACTGGAAAAAACAATAAAAATAAAAACACCCAAAATCTTATAAATTTTTGATAATCCAAAAATACTTACATGTTTTTTTTTAGGGAAAAAATGGATTTCTTTTCCCCAGACAAATGAAATGGTGAATAAACTAAAAAAATTTTTCTATTCTTTTTTTTTTTTTGGAATGAAAAGCAAAAATGTTTTTTATTGAATTAATTTTTTTTGCTCATTTTCAGTGAAGAGTTTTCGTAACCTTCTCAGTTCACTAAGAAAAAACCTTTAAACATCATTTTTAATAAAAAGTTTTCTCTTCCCCACAAAAAATATTTATCATGTTTGAATGATAAAAAGAAAAAAAATCTACTTTTTCTATTTTTGTTGAAATCTAATTTTTTTTTAATGTTGTGGATTTGAAAGCCTAAAATACCTTTTCAAATCAGAAAAAGTCGAACAAAAAATAGTTTAATTTATAATGAAATAAATGCTTTTGTAATTTAGACTTTGAAAATGAATTTTACCATAATTTTTTTGTAAGTGGATAAAAATGTTAAAAAAAAAAAAGAATTCATCCTTCATTTTAGACAAAATAAATTTAATTAAAAAAACAAATTCAGAATTCAAAAAAACATATTTGATGCCAGAAGGTTTTTTGTTTGTTGATTTGGTTTTCCTTTTTATTTATTTCTCATAAAATACCCAATGAAAATTTTTTAAACATTTGATAAAAAAATTTCAAAAAAAATTACAAAAAAAATTATTCTAGACAATAAACAAATTTTTTAAAAAATTATTTGAAAAAAAATTTTAAAAGATGTAAAAAATTCACTTTTGTTAGAAATAAAAATGTTAAAAAGTAAATTATTAAAAAAAAAGAGTTAAATAATTTACTTAACAGTGCTACACATAAACATTTTGCTAAAAATTTCAACAGAAAACTAAAAAAAAAAATTTCTTGATTTAAAACTAGGGTGAGTCAAAAATTTTGCAATATTCTGAAAGCGTGAGGCCCAATTTTGCAATTTTGCAATATTCTGAAAGCGTGAGGCCCAATTTTGCAGACCTGGATGGTTTTTGCGGAAATTGTGAAGGTGATGAACCATACCGAACTGTGCGATAGCAAGTTCGCCTGATACTCTCCATTGCTATTCACTGTACTTGTCTATATGACATTGACCATGGCGTTGGAATCCAACGTTTTTAGGTCTACCCGACCTTGTCTGATCATCAAGGTTCTTACAACCTGAACAACATTTCTGAAACAATCTGGTCACTTTTCTGGGACCAACTGTACCTTCACCTTTTGCAAAACAAATATTTTTGGCCGCTTCCGAGGTGTTATGGCCAAGTGCAAACTCATAAAACATAAGTTTCCTTATTAGGTTTTGTTGCACGTTTATCTGTGTGACTTTCAAATCACACAAGGAGTAAAGCATTGCACAACATGTCAGCACACTGACTACCACAATACTACCAAGCACAGCAGGTAGTTACCATGGCTTGAACTGCTTTGGTCACATGATATACACGCCATAAACTAGCATGTACCGAAATATCGCAAAACTTCTGACTCACCAAAGTCAAACTAGAATAATGGGGTGGAGATGTTGATAATTTGAGGAAACAAAAAAAAGGTAAATATTCTGTAATGTTTGGATGAAAAAAATAATGTCCCTTCTGAACAAAAGATGCAGACTAATATCCTCATCTGTGCTATATTTATCATAATATTTTAACCAGTACATTCTTTTTGCCCTTCTACTGGTCACTATTCAATGTTGTCCTGGATTTTTTCTCATGTGAATATAATAGTTTTTCAGCTCGGGATTTCCACACTCTGAATTTTTTTCCTTCCAAAAAGGCAGGAAAAAATTATTAGACAACATTTAAGACTGGTCAGATTCCCCTGAGAAAAGCCAAAAAACATCTCAGCCAAAATGTTGTAACAAAAACAACAAAGATGAAGATACTAGTCAGTATGATTTCAAAGTTAACAAAGCAGAGGTCAATAGTTACCTTTCTCGTGAATTTGTTTTCCTACATTGAGGAGGGAGTTGTATTCATTTTCTTTTTTTTTGATTTCAAAGATTCAAAAACTTATTTATTTATTTGAATGGATTGCACAAAAACCCTTAATGCAAAAAAAAAATGAAAATTGTTTTTATATGCATTTTTGTAAAACTAAAAACAAATTTTCACCTGTAATTAAGAATCTTTGCTCGGACAAGTTTCAGAAATGTCTTGCTTTTCTTACCTGAATGTATGTTTTTTTATTCTTGATTTAAGTCCCAACCCCACTCCCTGACATACACTCACACACAAAATACATTGACAAACATCACACAAATATATATAAATATGTATATATATATATATATATATCTACTCACTGTTACACATTCAACATATACACAGGCTTGTATAAAATATATGAATATATATAATTGTAGGAATAATCATATTTATTATATAGCATACTCTTAAAAGCCTCCTTTGGTAGCCATTAGCTATAATATCAAGTTATATCCTATTTATAAAATTTATACAATAACTAACTCTAAATGAATAAAAAAGGAGAAGTACTCTGTAATTAGCATTTT